>VYXF01007696.1:3741-24846 GCA_013397295.1 Polioptila caerulea
AAAAAAAATTTAAAGGGCAAGAATATTATTAAGAACCACATATATTCCAAGATTAAGTAGCTCATGTCTTGTAGACTGACCCAGATGCCATTGTAATTACTGTTGTAAATGTAGGTATCATTTCAGACTCCCTTTCTTCTGCAGATATCATTATAGACTAAAATTCCATGGCAGAAGGAAATGTATCTGCAGATGAATATCCCAATGTAGTTACCATCACACATACCATTCAGAACTTGCATTTAAGCTCTGTCTTCCATCAACCAGGCATGTTGTGTGACCATCTGCACAGGTTGAAGACATTTCTCCTACCTGCCTCCCAGGCCAGAATGCTGGACACTCCTTTGGCAACAAAGGCTACAACTACAATGCAGAGGTCTGCGCCATCTACCCTGGCTACTGCCAGAGCCTCCATCCAGATAGAGCTGCCAAATGGAGAGGCTGCAGTGCAGATCTCTCACTGCAGGAAGTGAATAGATCTTCCTCTAGGGCAGGAACAGGCAGTAGACCTACCTGCAAAAGGTGTGCCCAGGTGGAGGACCATCAGTGGCAAGTGGTTGAGAAAGGCAAGAGGAAGTGAGAAGGCTGTATAGTGTCAGGAAGGCTGAGAAGGAGTTCTTTCCCAGGAAGGAGAGAGTCTGCTGGTTCCAAGCACAGTTTGCAGTAGACCCACAGCTCAAAGCCAAATAGCAAGAGACTCCTCCAGTGACACACACAGAAGGGAAGAGGACCAAGAGAAGACACACAGAAGGGAGAAGGGCCAGTGTGGAAGAATGGAAACCTGGAAAAGCAAGAATCAGCAGGAAGAACAGTCTTCCTCCAAAGCCACAGGTGCTCTTGCAGAACCTTTCCAGAAGACAGAGGTGCCTTTGCAGAACCTTTCATTGGTCTGCAGGAAAGACTCGGCAGAAGAGGCACTGAAGATGAGTAAGGCAGCCCCATCTACTCCCCATATAACAGCAGTAAGAAAACATAATCTGATCCCCATAGAACAATCAGCACAACTTAGAAGTAACAGTTGGAGGAGACTCTCTTCTGAGAGGTATGGAGGCACTATTTACTGGCCTGCTGCACTCTCTAGATTATGCTGTCTACCATTGCTGTTTATCAGAGATGTCACTAAGGGACTACGATGCTTTGCACAGTCCATCATTACCTGCTGCTGTTGTTTCATGTAGGTGCCAGTGATACAGTAAGGACCAGTCTGAGCAGCATCAAGAAGGAATACAGAGCCCTGGGAGCAGCAGTAGCTGCTAACTCTGGAGCACAGGTAGTTTTTTCATCAATCTGCCCAGTCAAATCTGGGGAATCAACAGTTGGTTACAGGACTGGTGCCACAGCCAGAGGTTTGTCTACTTAGACCATCAGACTTACTTCAAACAACCTGGCCTGCTGGGGGCAGATGGAATCCATCTGTCAGAAAAAGCAAAGAGCATCTTCACTCACAGGCTTGCCAAGCTGGAGAAGAGGGCTTTAAACTATAGTTGCTGAGGGAAGAGAGCCTCAGTCTATCCCATTCCTATCACAGACAGCAAGAGATGTCCTGAGCCTCAAGGCATTCTGGTCCAGATGGGCCTGCATCCAGACACAAGGGCTTCTCCAGCATCATGGGCATAGAGTAACTTTATTACCACCTCGGCCCCTTCTCAGACTCTGTTGCCAATGCTCTTGCCCATTTCCTCTCCAGAAGAAAATGGAATTATTTTCTGCATGCGCTCCTGCAAATCCTAAGGGGAAAACTGGCTTGAACAGCAGAGCAAGCAGGATCCAGTGCAGACTGCAGTGGGCTATGACCATTTGCTGCTGGGGCAATGCCTGCTGATCCTCACTGACATTTTGCAAAGAGAGATGGTGATGTGGCAGTGCAGCCAAAGCAAGGGCTGTGTGAAAGGACAGGAGATGGGTTTGGCTGCTCAGGAAACCACAGCTCCTTTCCCACAACTATCAGTGGGTGCTGATAGAGGGCTGGGCAGCTCCCCACTAGCACTGTCCCAGTGCACTGCCTGGTCTGTGGGCAGGAGGAGGCAGAGCAGCAGGAGAGCAAACACTGGATGATCTGCAGGTGAGTCACAGCGTTCCAGGGGCCTGTTTGCTCATGAAAGACATCTGTGCACAGGAAACTTCCTTCACATGATTTATGCTCCTACCCTCCAAATCTAGCAGAGGGCTCATCTTGTTTTGATTAAGAGCATATTCAGGGAGATTCTTCCAGTGCGCAATTTGTCTGGGTTGAGCTGGGTGTGGGTATGCTGGGACACTAACACTGCAGATGCATGGCTTTTACTGTGATGAGGGCAGCAATGCTGACCCAGTGGAGAAGGCATTTCTGTGAAGAGGCCCATAGGTCAGGTTCTTCCCACTATGGAGGAGAACGAGGAGAGCAAAAGGGCCAAAATGTCATCTGCTGGTCTCCAAGGACAACATGGCAGTATGCGTGGGATTCATCTCTCCCTTCCACCATCCCAGGGTGCTGTAGAGCTCAGAGGGTGCCAGAGGGTCTGGCAGGGGATACCAGTTTTGCTGCAAATGGTGCTTGCGCGGAAAGAAAGGCAATGTGTAGGTGCATGACTGCTTGCGCCCACACCACTCGGTTCTCCTCCTCCAGGCCATGCAGCTCCCTACCCTGACCCTGGTCACTCTCCTGGCCCTGCTGTCCCCAGTTCAACTCTGCCCCTCAGAGATGAACAAGGTCAAGGACCTCCTGGAGGTGAACTGCACAGGGCAGGCTCTCAGCGCAGTGCCTCTAGACCTGCCTGAGGACACAGGCATCCTGCTGCTCAGTGACAATTGCTTGGAGTCCCTCTCCACCACTGCCTTTCTGCCCCTCACCAAGCTTCAGGACATCGACCTGGCCAACAATGGGCTGGTGGCTCTGCACATGGAGGCCCTGCTACCGTCCCTGAAGGAGCTGACCCTCTCCCACAACGCACTGGCAGCCCTGCCTATCCTGGAGGGCCTGCCTTCACTCACCCACCTGGCTGTGGCCCACAACAGCCTGGAGACACTTGCCCCAGGGGCTTTCCGCACAGTGCCACAGCTGCAGAACCTGGACTTGCGAGGGAACAAGATGCAGCAGCTGCCCCAGGAGGCCTTTGCAGGGCTGCGGGTACTCACAGAGTTGGATCTCTCAGATAACCTCCTGAAGGAGCTACCCAAGGAGTTGCTGCAGGACTTGCAAAAGTTGGAGACCCTCTGGCTGTCAGGGAACCGGCTGCAGACCCTGCCCACTGACTTTTTCCCAAAGGGGCACCTCTTCATGTATGTGTTCCTCACTGAGAACCCCTGGCATTGCAACTGTGACCTGTACTACCTCCAGACCTGGATCCAGAAGAATGCTGCCATTGTTTATCAACCAGAGCGGGGTCTGGAGGAAACAAAGGTGGAGGTCGCACCTGAGAAGGTACTGTGCCACAGCCCTGCTGAGCACAGGGACAAGCCTATCATTCACTTCAAGCTTAACTGCAGCATCGTGGAGGACGTGGATGAGGAAGGAGGGGATGAATATAATTATGGGGAAGAAACAACAGAGAAAGCTGCCATAACTCTCTTCCCCCCACATCCATTCATCTCCAAAGAGCACACTACCAAGCCCTGTGCTGTTACCTCATCTTGCCTTCCTACCCTCACTACCACAAGATCCCCCCTCACCAGATCTTCCTTCAGCACCCCTTATATCTCCACCCTTTCCCCAAGCCCTTTGCTTGTGGTGCTGACAAGCACCACAGCTTCCAGCACCACCACTCCTGTACCAGCCAGTCCCACCATGACACCCACACAGACCCCCAGCACTGCCACCATTCTCACTGCTGCTACCACCATCACCCTGCATAGACCTGCCACCCTTGACAATGCCATCTCCCTGCCAATGACTATGAGCAGTAGCCCTTCTAGCACCAGTGGCCACCCCCAAACCAGCCTTGTTGCCAGGAATATCTATGGCAGTCACTTAGGGTCCACTGGCACAATTCCCACCACTTCCACAGCAGTGCCTTCTACTGCCATGCTAGAGGCCTCTTCCATTGTCAGATCTCCATCTCCTCTTCCAAGGCTGGCCAACACCATGCTTTCCACTCATGCCCCAACACTACCACCTTCCCTGGACACTACAGACTTCAATGAGCCTGCATGTCCCTCCCTACCTGCTCCTCCTCCCCTCTGCCCATGCTCTATCCCAGGACAGGCTGTACCTGTTCTGCGTTTGCAGGCCAGTGGGAAGGGTCCACAGTGGGGGCAGTGGGTGCTGAGACACTGCTGCCTGTTGCACTGGGTGCTCTACCTGGCTTCCTTGGTTTTGCTGGTACTGACCATGCTGGCTCTAGCAGGTTGGTTGGCATGGATGTGTCTGGTGGGACAACCCTCATGGCACCAGTCCCTGCAGACCCAAGAGGTGCGGTATCCACTGCTGGAATGGAGGCAGTCAACAGGAAACCCTGTGATGCATCTCAGCAGCTTCGAAGTTCCCCTCCAGCGATCCACATTCTGTACAATCAAGGAAGTGGAGTTGTGCCCTGAGGTTACCTACTGCACAATTAAAGATCTAGGGATACAGTGCAGTCCTCCTGCAAGTTACTCTTTCTGCACCACAAAGGAGTTGTGGGTTCACCACAGTCCTCTGCACACATCAGTCAAGCCTTTCTCCAGGAAGCTGATGGTCACAGACCTTGGCTTCCTGAGGACCCCATCTGCTTACAGCCTAGACAGGGGTATCAAGGCAATTGGTGATGTCAGAGTGAAATATGCAGGTAACACCATGTAAATGTTTCTGTACACTCAGAGAAAGAGACCAAGAGTTGTGGCTCTGCTTTATATGCTTTGTTTTACAAGGGAAAGATCTGCTTGCCTAGGGAGAAGCCATCCAGCTCCTTCCTCTAGTATTCTCAAACAGCCTGAGGTTTCCAGAGCTAAAATAATTACTTGGGTATTTGGCAGAGGAAGATAATGTCCTAAACTGGTCAGTGATGGTCTGGGGCTTCCACTGCCTGGTTTTGGGATGAGCGAGGGCAAGCAGAGCTTACATTGTCCTCTGTCGCAACTGCTTCTGTTCAAATTATGCACACAAAGATGCAATACCCTTTCCACTCAATGCCAGGTTCATAATCACATAATAAATATTCTGTACCTGAATTTAAAATGGATGCTGGTTTAATTTCATTAGACCTGCCAGAAGTCCTGGCATGGCACAGAGAATGAGAAATTTGTCTTCAGTATTTGGAATAGTGAAGAAAATTCATGGAATCCCAGAATCCTAGAATATCCCGAGTTGGCAGTGACCCCTGAGGATCAAGTCCAACTTCTGGCCCTGCATAGACACTGCAACAGTCCCATCCTGTGCCATTGTCTAAATGCTCCTGGAGCTCTGGCAGCCTTGGAGGTGTAACCATTCCCTGGGGAGACTGTTCAGTGCCTGACCATCCTCTGGCGGAAGAACTTTTTCCTAATATTGATCTATTGGGATGCCCCCATGACACACCTCCAGCTGTTCCTGGGATTCTGTCCCAGGTCCCAGAGAGCAGAGATCAGAGCTGGCTGGCCCCCTGCCTCCCCTCAGGGGAAGTCTCTGCTATGAGGTCTCGCCTCAATGTCCTCCGGATCGAATACATCAAGTGCCCTCAACTGCTACTCACATCCTTCCCCTCTACACCCTTCCCCATTTCTGTGGCCTCCTTTGGATACTCTTAAACAGCTTTAGATCCTTCTTGTATTCTGGCATTCAAAACTGCACACTTTTACTTGTATTCCTGACTTTGGCACCAAAGGTGTGATTCTTCCCTAAGATGCTGAATTACATGGGAAAAGCATCTCACTGGCAGGTAATAAGGAAAGTGTAAGTGTTGATGCCTCTGCATGACCCATTATGGGGTGGCCAGATATGAAGGAGTAGGATGGAAGGCTTTGAAGGCCAACAGATGTGACTTGTAAGGGATTACACTAGGACAAAGCACTCTGGAGCTGCCCAAATTTTGTGATCATCTGTCTAGATTTCACTCAAACATTTTGGGAGGTGTAAGACGGAGGCAGCAGTCATCATTGGTGGGGGTCAAATGGCTCGCCCCAGAACTGGTGCGTAAATGTAGCAGCTGGATCCTACAAATCACTTTTCCAGCCTGAAATGCAGTTCCAGTTCTAATTGCCCCAAACGTACTGTCAAACTGCTGTGAGTCAGCATGGCCTTCTGCCAGATTAACTACTGGGTCCACAGGTGGGAATGCGTGCCTGTGCTTGGCCAGCATGAGTATGTCTGCTGGTGAAGGTCTGGTGTGCAAGTGTGTCCATCAACATACACATACTGCATTTATAAGGAGGCACTTGTCTGTTGGTGCAGTCCTCTAACCACACCATCCTCTCTGTCCCTGTTTTCAGGGACAGTAATGAGGCAAGCAGCTCCAGTGCCATAGTCTGAGGGCACTGACAGTGGCGCATAGACATCTGGGGAGCAGAGCAGTGGAAAAAGACCTGTGTATCTTGGTGGACAGAAGAGTGAACAAGGTCCAGCAGTGCAACTGGCAGAAAAGGGAGGGCAACAAAACCTGGACTGGGTTAACAGAGACAGGGCCAGCAGGTCATGGGAAGTGATTATCCCCTTCTTCTCAGAACTCTTTAGACTACAATTTTTTGCCTTCTTCTACGCATCTAAAACCACTCAGTTCCCTCACCACAGGCACTACTGGTACCCCAGTATTTCTCAGAACACCTTTGCCTCTCCTTGCAACTCCTCCCTGGAATTCTCCCACCTTTTCACACAACAAGCCCTCCAGGTCACTCCAGGAATCCAAGACCTCTCAAAACCACCTAGGAACCCCAAAGCCCCCAGGACCTCCTATTCTATCCCACCATCAACCCCCACAAATCCTGGCACTCCTAGGACTCTATTCCCTCAGGTTCTCCTATGCACCCCAAGATCCCTGTCAGCCCTGAGACACTCACATACACTCTCGTGCCCAGTGAACACAGACACACAGAGCCTCAGTGCCCAGTACCACCCAAGCAGGACACCCAGGTCACTGGTCTCCCATTCTCCTCCTGTTCCTTGTGAGAAGCACTTGGATGTCTGGGTTCCACACCAGAAACAACAAGACCCAGCCAGACAGTTCAGGAAGCACTTTTATTCAACCCAAGTGTGGGGGAAAATTGGTGGATTCACAGCTCCCCATGAAGGGCTCAGACAAGGGGATTGAGTATTCCAGGAGGCAGAGGGCTACAGTGTGAGGAATCTTTATGTTCCACAGGTTCACAACAGTCTAGGTCATGTGCCCAGAGGGTGAAGGGTTGCTGGAAACCATAGAAGGATGCCACTCTGAGAGAGGGATCTGGACACTTTTGTCCCATAGACGTACACATGGATGCTACCTGGGTGTCCCAGTACGGGATGCAGACCCTAAGCATTATTGGGAGTTTCAGTTGATCTCAAGGGATCATTAAGGCAGCTGGGGGCACGCAAGGCAGGGGGTACAGTGAGAACACAGGCTTGTAGGTCAGTATAGGCATGGGGCAAGGTGCCCCGGGTGATCCAGCGCCGGGTACCCGGTTGGTAGGCGTGGATCAAGTGCGTGTCCTGGTATGTCTCATGACTGTACCCTCCCAGTACAAGCAGTTCCCCTCCCAGCACAGCTGCACCTCCCACTACATGTGCACGGGGGAGGGGGCTCAGGAGGACCCAGATGTTCTGCTTGGGGCTGTAGACCTCAAAGGTCAGCTGGTCCCTGTAGCCAGTCTGCCCAGCCCGCTGACAGAGGCCCCCGGCCACATAGAGCTGCCCACCCGCCTCCTCCATGATGTGGCCAGCTCGCTGGCCATTCATGGGGGCCAGGAGTGTGACAGGTGCACCTGGGACATAGCGGAGCAAGGATGCCTGACACTGGTATGCTTCATCACACCCACCCGACACGTAGAGCTCACCATCCAGGGCACACGCCGCATGCCCACACAGAGCCATTGGCAGGGGCTGGCACCTCCTGAGCAAGGAGAGAGGAAGGGGTGAAGGACAGGTTAAGCAGGGCTGTCCTGCGGTGACTGACTACCTAGGGGTTTCCTAGTGAGCCATTGCTTCACTGACCACCACACTTGCCAACAGCCAATGAGACCCAGTGGACAACATCAGCTGACACAGAACGGATGTCCCAGGGGCATCACTGTTCAACACTTTGTAGTCACCATACCATTGGTCAACCACAGTGGGCTCCCTCAACGGACAACATTGTCCATCACTCCATGAACATTCTGCCTATGAGGGGAATCAAACTACTTTTCTCATTGGCAGATGGCCAACAAGACCCACAATGAACACACTACTGGCCAAAAACTCATTTACCACCCACTAGGCAACATTGGCCAACATGCAGTCGCCAAGGGACATGGTTGTTCAACACCCAGTAGACCTCTCTCAAATATCACTGCAGGTCCATCCTCCACTGGAGGCTTAGTGATGCAAAGCACTCAGTGGGCATCATGGCCAAGACAAGGGGCTTTGAGAGTAAAGGGAAACTAGGCATCTGCTGGAGCAGCCTCACCTCCAGGTGTCATTGGCCAGGTCGTAGCACTCCACAGTATCTGTGCAGTACAGCTCCCCTGAGCTGCCCCCCAGGGCATAGATGAAATTACCAAGTGCCACAGCAGCAAAGTAGCTCCGTCCACATGTCATACTGGCCAGACGCTCCCAGGAATCATCCATAGGCTGGTATCTGGGTTAGAGAGGCAAAGGGGCAAGAGACTACCTGTTACATACAACACCATGTTGGCACCACTGAGGGCAACAACCCACCTACAAGTTGTCAGTCCCATAATGCCCTTGGGGTCACATGGTCACCTTGCATGGGAATAGCCCCCCTCCTTCTGGACAATATCAAACCCATAATGTCCTGGGGCAACTCCAGATAGAAGCCGCCAGCTCCTACTCCCAAAAAGCTTTTAACACCCCAGAGTAGAAGGGCGGCTCTGAGTCCTATACCCAACCCCTCCCAGAATGTCTTGAGACCACTTGACCAGCTGCAATGCCACAATGTCTTGGATCCACAGGGCAGCTCTAGCTTCTAGCTCTACCAATACCTCCCACAATGTCCTGGTGCCCCATGGCAACTCTAGGTCCTCTGTAGCTCTCACCTGTAAACACTGGCTAGGGTGTCATGGACCCCGTAGTAGTGCTTTCCACCCAGGACGTAGAGGTTGTTGCCCACCACAGTTACAGCATGACGGAAGCGTGGGCCATCAGGAAAGTGTCCCAGTGCCCGCCATTCAACCTGCTTCACCAGCCCCACACCACTGAGGTAGCGGTCTGCAAACCAAAGGTGTCTGCTGGGCTTCCGGGCAGCCAGATTGCCCTTTACTTTGTCTCCACCACAAACCACCAACACCTCTTGCAAGGAACGTACCCGGCATGGTAGCTGGGTCATGGGGGTGAAACTTGCTACCATGAGCTCGCGGAGGACCTTTGGGTCAGCAACCCCTGCTGTCACAGATGGGACCTTCTTCAGCTCCAGGCTGGACATGAGGGCAAAGCGAACAGATGACAGGATCTCTTTTGCTAGATCGTCCTGGCCATCTCCATTAGCCATTAGCCACCGAGATGCTGCTTCCAAGGCTTCCAGTTCGTGGAGGACATTGAGACCATCAGAGCGGAGGAGGCGGATGAGAAGGTGTGCAGGAAGATCCAGGAAGGCTGGTGTAACCACCACACAGGGGAAGGTGGCCAAGATATAGTTCTCCGCTACATGGACTACCTCATCCAACCCATAGGCCACAGCAAAGGCCAGCACATCAGGGACAGTTTCTGGGGTCAGGCCATGAGTGAAAACATCCAGGCAGAGAGTGAGGAGCCCCCAGGCCTGGTAGCGCAGGGAGGTCTCAGCTGCCTCCAAGACCATGGGCCATGGCCCTGCTACAGCTCCTGTGTAGGCAAAGGAGAGGAGGAGACGCAGCTCGGCTGGGGACAGCCCCGTAACCAGCGGGTTGGCAGGGTCATGGCTGGCCTCCCGCATTGGGCAGGTGAAAAGGGCCCGGAAGAAGTCACAGGAGCAGCTCAGGGCCAGTCGCTGAACTAGGAGGAAGGAGGAATAATGGTGGGAGGCAGCAGGGGACCCTCTGCACTGTGCAGCCCCTAGAACTCAGGTGTCCTGGCCCTGTGCCCATCAAAGCCCCAGCTCTGCCAAAGGGAGCAGCCCTGCAGGTACCTCTAAGCCTGATCCCCATCTGGAGATGCAGTCTGATCATCCCCACCAGAGGACTTGGCTGTCCCAGAGCGCCCTGTCCCACTCCTCAGCCCCTCATAGGGGACCCCCACCTCCTGCCCACCTGGGATGACCTCGTTCCCTGCCTGGAGCTGGAGGTCACAGCCCACACCATTGGCATGGAGCTGCTCCATGGCTCTCAGCGTCTCCCACTGCTCCTCCAGGGGCTTAGGATCCTCTTCCTGGTGGTCAATCTCCAGACGCAGGGCACAGGCAGCCACCAGCCGGGGGACACCCAGGGCCTGGGCAGCCTCCTCCACCTCTTTCACCCGGCCATGGGGCATGATTCCCCCATAGGCAAAGGTAAGCACAGCCCTCCAGCCCCACAGTGTGGTCCCAGGTGGCAGGGGGACATGGGGTGGAGGATCTTGGTGTAGTTGTCTGGTACTGCCCTCCAGGAAGCGGTAGAAGAAGGAGCTGATGGAGGCCAGGACCACAGCATGGGCCATGTCACCCTCTGGGCCCACGGCCACATCCACCAGCTGTCCTGCGGTGCGGAGGTGGTCAGCCATGGCCAGGAAGTGTCCAGCGTGAGCCTCATCCCGCAGGCTCCACTGGTCTGGGGCCGGCCTTTCTGCAACCCACATCTTGCCTGTGGAAACACATGGAGCAGGGTATCAGGATGCCGTTTCCACAGCTGGAGCCTCAGGCCCATGGCAGGAATACTAGCTGGGGACATGGGGTCTTGCTACTGGCACTGCCACATAGCAAAGCCACTGGATCCACCACCAAAGCTTCTACCCCACAGCCAAAGCCACCAGGCTGTGCTACTGCTCCATTACTGCATTTGATGCTTCTTGGCAAAACTGCAGCTCCATAGGTGAGAACAACAGCCCACTTCACTACCCCACTGAGCCTCATCTCACCTGCCTCATCTCTGAACCCTTAGCATGAAGCTACTGACCCACAGCCAACACTGCTGCCCCATAGCCCAGGCCACTGTCACCACTCAGATCTTCAGTCCTACAGCACACAACCATGCCCTTCCTCAGCCATTGCCCCATAGCTGAAACTACTGATGGTCCAACAGCAACCAAGCTGCTGGCCCCCAACAAAGCACCTGTCACACGTGCTTGGTGTGTGGCAGTGCCTGCTGTGCACTGCCCGTTGTGTGTCACGCTGCCTGTCACACATTGTGATGCATTATCCTGCTAGTTGTCTGCAATGTTGCATGTCATGCTCCCCTGCACCACATACTGTCGAGGTGTGCTGACCCTCATGACATTGTTGCTACCCCTTGTCCCTGCTGTGTCGCTTGCTGTTTGCGCAGCGTCGTTTGTCCTCGCTCAAGCCATACACTTTGCAGTCCAATGAAGCACTTGCCATATGCCATGCCCCTGCATTACTGTGTGGCCTGTTATGCTGTGCCATGCACTCATCCCCCTTACCGCCTGCTGCTGCTCGGCAGATCTCCTGTGACTCCCTAGGAATGTGCCCGGGTAATTATAGACTCGACAGAACACGTGGCCTCAGCCAAGAGCTGGGAGAGGCTCAGGCAGAGGGAGGTCCAAGGCCCCAGAGTCCCCAGGCTAGGACAGTGGGTCACTGAATTCTCTGAGGGCAGGCAGCAGGGCCAGCTGAAGCTGACAGGAGTTTCTATAAACCCCATGCTACCTGGGGCAGGTCCTACTAGAGATCTCTGGCCCCTCAGGCCCCTCTCTATACCTTGTTCTCCAGAGCCCAGGGTGAAGCAGAGCCCCCTCCCAAGCCCTCAGGTAGGGGACAGACAATTGCTGCTCCCCCACCCTCCATTAGGTGATAGGTCTACCTAGGCCTGTCAGCATCAGTGCTCCTGAGCTGCAGACCAGCCCCACTGACTCCGAGAGCTGAGGGTCTCAGCCCCAGGAGGACACCAGCCCCTTGGCCTAGCCTGAAGTGCCCCATGGACCATCCCACAACACCCAGGACTCCACCAGTCCTGAGAGAGCACATACCAGAGCAATATAGCCTGTCATGGCTGTGGCTGTGTCCCGGTATCACTGTCCCTCACTCTGCTGTCCTCTGGTGCCCCAGCCTCCTCATCTTGTACCCTCACACCCCACATTCCCCTTTCCCATGCACCTGTGTCCCTCATGCCCACATTCCCTGTCTCTGTAACTCATGCACCCAATCCCCTAAAGTCTCATCTCTGTACCACACTGTTCCCATGTCCAGCTGACTTCTGTGCCCCCAAAGATGTTTTCACATCCTCTACAAGTCCATTTTTCAGCACTTACCTTGTGAGACCTTTTTTCTAATTAGACTTTCCCTATCTTGTTATTTCCCACCCTTCAGCGCACACCTGAGCCGGTACTTTCTGCAGCCAGTAAGTTGTGAAAAAGTGCTATTAGATCAAATCTTGACCTCTTCTCTAAGTAAAATGATCCAGTTCTCACCTCTTTGTGCATCACATGACTCCATGCTCTCTACCTCCTTAGTGGGTTGGCAGGACACACTTACTTGTTCATATAAAATTTAACCAGACATAGCGGTAAGCAACCTGCTCGTTTTCAGCTGGCATTAAGGGGTCCCTTCCAGCCTCAGATATTCCTCAATTTCAACCCTCAAGCACTTAGCTCTAGACTTCCTAAAATGCTTTTTGGAGAAAGACCCCAAGCTCCCAAAAACCTTGTGGGCAACCCACAACCTCCTCCCTACCCCACCTTCCCCATCTTCAACTCAGAGCCAAGCTCTTCTTCAGAAGCTCTGGCCCTCACTGAAGGGCTCAGTGCAGTGTAATCCCACTCCATGTCAAGGAGCCCCACAGGGCCCACTCAACTACAAGGACCTCACTGAAGCTCCAGCGTGGTGCTCACACTTGTGCACACAATACCAAGACATGGAGAAAAGGTAACTCGTGTATAGAAATCGCAGCCGGGACAGAAGACGCTGCTTCCCCTTCAGCAGCTCCAGCTTTGTGCGTCTCAGCCCAAACGCCGGGAAACAGCTGCGTGACACCAAAATGTTGTGACAACCACTGATTGGATCGAATCTTTATTACACAACGTCCTAAGTACATACAGCATTTAGAAGCCAGCTCACAGGGGGGAAAGGTGACATTTACAGCTTAGGAGGTCCTGTCAGCCTCCAGCCCTCCTTGTTACCGATCTTCATGAGAGCTGCAGTGATTCCGAACCCCAGACATGCTGTGGTGCCAGTGAGGTAACTGTGAGCTGAAGAAAACACACCAAACCAGAAAAGACCCATTAAGGCACAAGTTCTTTGCAATAGATCTGGATAGACAGCCATTTTTCATAAGTATTTTGACCATCAGCAACACTGTGGCCAGAGGAATTGGAAAAGTGGCCTTTTTATAAAACTGAGTTCTCATGCTTATGGCTTGCAATTTGAAACAATAATTTCAGTAATTCACTGCCCCATCCCCTTAAGTGGGCAATCTTAAATGGCTCATTTGAGTGATAAAAATAACAATCACTGCTTTGAACTTTCATCAGCTCAGCAATTAGAACAAGATTAATTCTTAATTTCACCACAATTACAACTTAAATAAGTCCCTCACTTCTTTAGGTTCAAGGATGGATGTCTACAGAAACAGAGCTGTGTCAGTATCTGCAGGAGCTACTTAAGCCTTACAAGGGGCTATAGGAGCTACAGCAGCAGGACCACAGCTTGTCCCTCAGATTATGCGAAGAATTCACAAGGCAGATATTAGATTGTACCTGCTGTCCAAAATCAATCACATTTGTTGCCAAGAAATTTCCACAACTATATTTTTCCTATTCTGCAATTTTAAGGTATAACTGGTAGCTCCTACTGGCAGTACTGAGTCAGCTCTCCTTTCATTCTGTATATCACTTCATGATCCCTTTGGTGCCCTCCTCTCCTGCAGCCGTATTTATTTTAGCAGGCCTATACAATGCCAATGAAATTGGCATGAATAGAGGCTGAGATGAATCATCACCAAAGAAGTGTGACATCAACATTCTTTAACATTTTTCCCCAACAGAAAACTTTCTAAAACCAGCAAGGGAACATTTCAATGCAGGCATTGTCCACAGTTACCTCTCACTCCCAAGACAGCTCCTGCTGCACAGCCTCCTATGAAATAATTTAAAGGATCCTCTGGTTCTTCCCGGACTTCGGCACTGAGACAGGTACTTAAGCCAAACACAGCTCCCAGTGTAGCTGTAAACAATAAATAAAAAAAACAAAAACAGAATCCTCAAGGACCAGAGAATTCACACTGAGCATTATTTCAATATCTGCAGTGACTGCAATGGCAAATGAAGCAAGATCCGATTCCCATTTCTCAGGGACATCCTATCCCAGCTGCTATAGTGAGACTCAGCATCCACCCAGTCCCACCCAGCTTCCCTGGGTTTCTCTCTCTGCACCACGTGGATCCTGCTCAGCTGTGAGCTGGAGCCTCAGAGCATCCTGCACCCACTTACAACGTACCGCACTGCATCTTGCCGGGGTATCCCCCAATAGCCCTTCCTGACAAGATGATGGGGCACCCCTGACACCTGGGGGTACTGGAGGGGAGGGTGCAGTGGTCTCTGTGCAGCCACCTCCCCAGCTCTGCCTGGACTCTGCACTGTAACTTAGCCCCCAAGTCCCTGTGAAGCCACCTCATAGCACCGGGCAGAGCAACCCCAAGGGGTCTGCTCTCCCTGTAACTGCTAGTCCTGGCACTTTCTTCCTCTGCCTGCCTGGGGCTCACAATGATTACTGGATAGTAGAAAAATGAATTGAGTTTGTAAATTATTCCTGTTTGCAAATTGACTGTGAAATTGAATTAAGAATTTTGAACTGAACTAAGAAACTGCAAAGTGGAAGCATCATGTCCACTAACTTACACACTTCATCCCATCAGACCCTACACTGATATAATAGCAAATTTTGGCAAAGAGCTGTGCCAAGAAAAGCTGGGTTTGTATCTAATACAAACTCTTGATCATGAAATATGAAACTGTCAACCAGGCACCACCTGCAGATTTCAATTTGTCTTTCTTGAGAACAACAAAAATGTCCAGGATAAAAATTTTCAATCCCTATATAAAACCAGCAGCTCCTGTTACAAACCTATGCAGAAAATGAATTATGCTGATGCCAAAATCAACTGAAAAGAGCACTGAAGAAACAAACCCCCCAGACCTAGGATTGCATTTCAACTTTCCTGCCCTCCCTGCTTTAGACCAAGGCATCTGTAGGCAAAATGCACAGCTTGAGGCCATGAGGTCCAGTCCCTGAATGGCAGACAGAACAAACCTCTCCTCAGGTATGAAACTGGTAAGAGGACCCAATATGCCTGTTTAGGATCAAAGGATTTATTGAAATCACAGCTGATTGCATGATCCAGTCCCTTCATAATGACCTCAGCTTATCAGAGATGCCAGATCTTGGTTTAGAGTTGAACTACTCAAAAATGCAAACTTGGACTGACTGTGCCCCAGCTCAAAGCACCAGCACTTGGGGGAGGTAGAGGTGGTACAAGCCACTGAATTAGACTGAAAAGCCAAAGTCTGCTAAGAGGAAAACTGCACTTGACAAGGAGCAGAGGGGAGCTTCAACCAAGGAGCACCTTCAGCTCCCTCATCCTCTCCTCAGCATCCACTTTCTCTTCCAAAGCCAATTCAAGACAACTACATGGTTTCTTCTTGTCTATAGAACATGATGGGGAAAAAACCACATTTATTTTCCTTTTGCAACCAAAAACATTGCATTGTTATTTAGCAAATGCAGTTTATTAAATGCAATAGCTAAATAATTAATTTAGAAAAAAACTAAATTTGCTCACACTATGTCGTTGCCCATAAACTGAGTATTCTAAAACAAACAAACAAACCCTACAACGTACCTTTTACTCTAGACTGCAAAAAATGCGTTATCAGACACGCAAATCAAGGATATATCTTCCCATTTCAGTGTTCTGGCTCTTGGCTAAACAACGACCTATCGGCGGTGGAGGAGAGAACCACCGAAACCGCGCAGGGGCAGAGGCAAGGGCAAAAGCGAGGGCGCAGCCAGACTGGGCAGAGGCGAGGCTGGCGGCCCTGCGGTATGCGGGAGTCCCACCCTACAGTGCCACTGCCGAGGGGCCCGGCCCTTACCCATCGTGACGCTGTCCGCCGCCGCCATCTGCAACGCGGCCAGAGCCGAGCCGGGCCGCAGCAGGATGATGCGGTACGCCGCCCCGACAAGGCCTGCAACACAGCACCGCGCGTCATTGCCCGGGCCCCGCTCGGCCGCCCCCCCGTGTGCCCCCTTCCCCCCGGTGCCCACCCGCGGCCGCGCCCACGCGCGTGGCGAGCCAGGTGCGCTGCGGGCACTGCTCGCCCTCGGGCCCGTCCCAGTAGCCCGCCATGGCGNCCGAGCACACCCGCACCACCACTGTCCTGGCGGATTGCTTCCTCGTGTTCCCAGGTGCCCCACCCACGGCTCTCAGGCTTTTTGCCGAAACCGGGGGCTTTGAACCTTACGTTTGTCTCTGCTGACTGTTTGCGGGGCGAGGAGGTAGGTGTAGGTTTGTTTTGTTGTGGGTGTTTTGCCTTTTAGTGGAGGAGGGCTTGTATTTTGTTTGTGGTTCGTGTTTGGTTTTTTGTTTGTTTGGTACGGTCTACAACTCCTAATGGCGCTGGAAATATTTGTAATAAATTCTCAAAGATTCTGTTTTAATTCTGTGTGTCTATACTGATGATAATGCTGTATGGCCCTCTTTCCTTCTGAAATAATAAAGATGCTTTGACACAGGCTATAGGGATGCTGTATACATTGATTTTTCTAGTTCGGGTTAGGGTATTATGAACGTTGATTATCCATAGCACACTAATAAAAAGACAACTCTCTACTGTACCATCTTGGTCATGGACAGAAAATCACGCTCTGAAAAGCCAATGTCCATAAAGGAGACAGAGAGGTCCTGCAAATTTAGTCATATAAAGGAAGAGAATCCATTAGGCCACACATCCTCACTGGGTTTTCTGTCTCGAGGTTTTGGAGGGTGCAGCCTCCTTTTATCCTAAACTCCTGGCCACACATTGCCCTCTTCCTTTCCCCACTGGCTGAGGTATTAGGAAGGTACAGCCTTCCCAAACCACCTACCACATATTCCCCCTTGAACCTGGCATTTTACCCCGAAGTTCAGAAAGTGCAGTCTTATGCAGAGTCCCCCACTTGTCTGTTTCAGGAGTCAAAGCTGTCTGGGCTCTGTAACAAACCTGCTACTTGAAGTTAGTGGACATCTTAAGACCCATTTCAAAGACATTAACACCCATACCCTGACCCACAGCATTGTTTGGGAAGACATTAACACACCCTATCAATCCTTCCTCTTCTTATTCCTCAATTTGACTTCACAAACCCTAGGTTATTATTAACCTTTTTTAACAACCTGGCATGGTATAAAGATTAACATTTGAAACACCCCCTCCCAACTTTTCCGTGTCTGGCCCCTGCACCAGGCATGGCAAACAAATACAGAGAAACAGAGAACACACTAAATACAGAGAATAAAGTAGACAATGACAGTTCATATTAGAGGTTCTTCTAGATGAACCATGACCACTGATAGCTGAAGTCAGGCATCCTTTTTCTCCAGCTTAGAAGTCTAAATCTCAGGGGCTTTAGGGTCCTTGAACTGAATGTGATGCATCCACCTGTGTTCAGCTGTCCTGGCTGTTGTCTCTGCAGTCCTGGTTGGATGTTCTGAACGGGAAAGTCCAAAGGCAGTGCCTGTGCTAAATGTATTACCTGTCAGAGATTTCATGAGACACAGTATCCTGGCCACATACTGGTTTAAATATACATCTTCATCTCCCCGTCACATTGAAATTTAATTCAAAGGGTGAAAGGAATGAGAAGGAGGTGTCTTTAAAAACTGTGGGCCTGCTGGTAGAAAAATCAAAATACTGAGAGGTGAAAGAAGCAATGGAAGGAGCCATAAATTCCACAGGAATTCCATTAATTGACACAGACAGTTACTCAATCAAGGCTATACTAAATCCCTGGACTTAAAGAAATAAACCAGAGACATGAGGAAGAAGAAAAGTGGGGGACGTCCACATTAGAAAAGGGTCTATAATTAGATGTTTTGGGAAGTCTGTACTTCCCAAGTACCTCAGCCAATGGGGAAAAAGAGAGGAAACTGTGGCCTGGAAATTATGATAGAAAGGAGGCTGTGTCCTCCAACCATTTGCGACACCCCATGAGAAATGCCCATGGCCTCCCCCTTTATTGGAATAAAGTTAACAGGACTCCTCTGTCTCCTTTTTGGACATAAACCTCTGGTGTTTGTGGATTAATTTTCCTGACAATTTGNTGGTGTTTGTGGATTAATTTTCCTAACAAGGGGAATCACAGAATCACAATGTTGAAGAGACCTCCAAGAGCACCTAGTCCAGCCCATGCCCTCACACCTCAACTAGACTATGGCACCGAGTGCCATATCCAGTCTTCTTTTAAACACATCCAGAGACGGTGACTGCACCACCTCCCCAGGCAGAACATTCCAGTACTTTATTAGTCTTTCCGTGAAATTATTTCTTTGGAGTTTTGCTCTTATTTATACCAAAGCTAATGGCAAAAGGTGTACCCATGGTATCTTAGTTTCTGTCACCAGCTTCAAAGGTGTTTCTTTGTCTATTCATCCTTTCTACTTGACTTGAATTCTCAGGGTGCCAGGGGGTATGGAGGTCCCACTGAATTCTCAAAGCAGCCATAATCCCTTGAAGGGTCCCCCTGTAAAATGAGTTCTCTGTCCAAGCCCACTGCTTTCACAATCCCATATCATGGAATTATTTGTTCCAAAAATAATTTCATAACTGATGCAATAGCTGCTGATGTGACTAGAAATTCCTCTGGCCACCCTGCCAGCCAGCATACCACTACCAGAGGATGTTTAAGCCCTTTTGCCTGCTGCACCTCAGCAAACTATACCTAGCATCCTTGGAAAGGAGAATAGNCTATACCCAGCATCCTTGGAAAGGAGAATAGTCCAAGGTCACTCTCCTGCCTTGCAATCTCCTTCGTAGTCTGGCTATTAACTTTAGCCAGGCACCCCTCAGTAGCTCATTTTGCTAAAACAAAGAGACCCAAGGCAGTCTTGGGGAAGGTTTCTGCCAATCCTGGAGACCCACAATGACTCCCCTCATATTTTAACATTTGCAGGGTCAAAGCTCCTGACATCCACTGTTTACTGACCGTCGTAAATCAAATTTCCCTTCTTTCTTCTACTCTATCAATTATCTCCAACTTCTCTGGTGGAAAAGACAGCACCCTTCCCCCAGCACCTTCCCTGGCAACAGCTGAGTCACAGGACATAAAGGGTGGATCCCAGAGACCTCTGGCAGAAGTGCTGCTTTCTGAACACCTCCATTGGCCACTTGACTACCTATTGTCTCTTCTGAGCTATCTGCCTGATGTCACCTAACATGTATTATTTCTACCTCTTTTGGTAAATTTACCACCTCCAACAAGCATGTAATTGAGCTCTCATGAGAGAATCTTTTTCCCTGCAAGTTAACAAACCTCCTTCCTCCCAGTTTTCCAAATGCATGTACCACCACACACACATGCTTTTATTCACTACCATTCCTTTATATAATTTACAGGCTTTTGTTAAGGCATACAATTGTGTGGTTGTGCTGACCATGAACATGGTAGCATCCCTCTTGCAACTCACTTCCTTTCACTATAGCATATCCAGTAACTTGTTTTGCTCCTATTACTCTTGAAGAGCTGTTACCTTTCCTGCTTCTCAATTCTAAATCCTCCTGTTCCATTAAACAGATTTCATACTGTAATAATCTAGTGCTGGTCTTCCATTTAGAACTTGATGTCAGACTTTAACACTCAAGTCATCAATCACCATCCTAAAGCCATGTGTCCTGGTTTGACATTGGCCAAATGCCAGGCACCCACAAAAGTTGTTCACTCATTCTCTTCTGCTGTAGTTGGGCAGCGAAGAGGGGGAAAAACATTAACTAAGGTGTCATGAGTTGAGATAAAGACCAGGAGAAAAACACTCTAAAGGCAAAATAGGTTCAAATATAAAAGTATAAGGTAAATTAATTATTATCAGGGTCAGAGGAGGATAATGAGAAGTAAAATAAGCTTTTAAAACACCTTTTCCCCCCCACCAGCCCCACACTCTTCCCCACTGACAGCACAGGGAGACAGAGTGGGGGGTTTCAGTCATTTTGTCTTCTATTTGCTCAGGGAGAAGAGTCTTTGCTCTGCTATGCCATGGGCCTCCTCCTACAGGCAAACAGTCATCAAAAGTTGTTGTGGCATGGGTCACCCATCCTCTAAGGACGGGCTGCTCTAGTTTGGAAGCAAAGGCCCTCTCTCTATATCTCTGGAGGCAGGGGCCCTCTCCCTCTATTCGGGTCTCCCACTAGACCACAGCTTTCTCTAACATCCACCCACTCCGCTGTGAACACTTTTCCCACGGCCTGCGAGTGGATCTCTTCTACCCCTGTGGACTTCATGCATACAAGGGGACAGTTTGTTTCACCATAGTCCTCACTACAGCTTGCAGAGGAATCTTGGCTCCGATGCTTGAAGCACTTCCTCTCCCTCTTTCTTTACCACTGACCTTGGTGCCATCATGTTGTTTTCCCTCACGAGTCCTCACTTCCTCCTCTTCTCTGACTAGAAGAAAAACTGCTGCTTGTAGGTACCAGTGCCAACAAGTTCCACTGATTCAAAGACTCCTGCAGGATCCCGCAGCGTTGGGAAGTTGATCTTGTCCAGATCCTGCATCAGGGAATTGCTTGTCATGCTTCTGCTGCTGGCCATGCGGCCCTGCTGTCATTGCACAGGCAGTGGCGGCCACCGCGGCATTGGCGCTGTTTAAGGCCTCTCCTCATGCAGGGCACCAGGAAGGGGAAGCCACTGCCCCTGCCCTTCTGCCTGCAGTGCGGCTGGCTAGGGGCAGCCAGGA
>VYXF01007697.1:1746-23307 GCA_013397295.1 Polioptila caerulea
GGCTCCCCGGGACCGACCCCCCCCGCGGGGGGGCCCCAGCGGTGACCAAAAATTGTCCCCAGGCGCGTCAGCCCCGCCGGAGCCGAGATCCGACAAAGCCCGGGCAGGGCTGGCGGCTGCTTTTTATGGGCTGTGAGTCAACACACACGCGCTAAATCCTAAAATAAACGTGAAACTGGGTCCAGCCTCACCTCGGAGCACACAGAAATAGCAACCGGCTCCAACAAGCCCCAGGAAAAGGGACCTCAGCTCCTTCCCCGCCCCTCCTGTATACCCCAGCCCGGGGAAGGGGAAGCTGGCACTGGAGGTCACTTCTGTCCCCCAGAGAAGCAGGCGTGGAGTGCGAAAGGTGTAGTAATAAGGGAGTAAAAGAACTTTGGAGGGCATGGAAACACTGAGTAAGAGAACAAAACAGCTTCAGTTCTGGGCAGGAGCAACAGCCATGCAATAAACCAGAAAAACAACACATCAGAAACACCCCAGCAGCAACAAGTCTATGGAAAGTAAGAGTGCAGGAGAGGATGAAAGAGGCTAGGACTTAGCAGGTGGCCAGCACACACACAAAAAAAGTTTGGTTTGTTTGGATTTTTTCCTGAGGTGATGTTTCTCCCAAACACAGGAGACTCCAAACATCTACTTTGAAGGCAGCAGAGATTGAAGCAGCTGCCAGCAACAGCACTGGCACAGGTGGTGCCCAGAGAAGGCGCTCAAACCTCAGCTTAAGCTTGCCATGGTGTCAAAATACCCCCCAAAACCTTTCTCAATCCCTCTACTGCAGGCTGCGATCTGTTCTCCCTTTATGGGCAGGCACAATACCTGCTCTCCAGCAACCCAACACAGGTCTCCGCATCCCCCATCAGCCCCACACCCAGACCTTCACTGCTGCCTTCTTAAAAGGGTCTTCCTGAACTGGAGAGATCCAGAGCAACTCTCACATTTTACAGACACTTGATACTACCAAGGACGTCACACAGCAAGCTCTCTGCAGACCCTCTCCCAGGCTTCTTTGCAGAATTCACTTTGCCCAAGTCCCTCCTCCCTTCCCCCCAAGCTTTTTTTTCCCCCTGTCCTTGCTCCTCCAAACTCTCCCCCCATTCCACTTAATTCTGCAGTCAGCCTCAGGTGATGCTGGTGAGACACAGCTTATGCTCTGCAGGGTTTTGCCTTGCTCACTTCCCTGGGGATGGACATCACTGCTCCCATGGCTTCACCCCACCACTGTCCTTCCCTGCACAAGGGGCCTGTCTCCCAAGGGCTAGCACCCCAAAGGAACCTGAAGGGTTGAGCACATCTATCACCCAACATTCAGCACACAAGCTCAGACCTCCACCCTCAGGTGCAATAGGCTGGAAAATGCTCAGAAGCCAGTCGTGTTGACAAGTGTGCACAATAATATATTTTATTCCCTAAAAACATAATTTTAGCCAGTCCAGGTACTACAGATTCTGGCCTGAAGCAGCTGGAAATAAGAAAGGTCAGATTTGTACAGTAGAGTGCCTTACCACATCTGTTCCTTGCAGCTTGGACAGCCCTGCTTCAGGTGTGGATCTGCTGTTCCACAGCTCCAAGCTGAAGAACCCAGACAGGTTCAGCCCCACCAGTCTCCCCCTCCCCTAAGGGAGCCATTCTGCAGCACTTCTCCAGGCCATTCCAAATCACAGGGCAGAAGTTATAAAATAATAAAAACACTTTACACTCTTATTAGAAAATAGAAATTAATAAACAAGTTTCACACCAACATGTGTCAAGCACAAAGGTCGCACCAGCACACATATATCTGCTTCCACGTGGAGCAGGGGGTCATCCCAATACTTTCCTTCCAAGTCAGTAGTGTCAGTGACAAGCCTGCAAGACCACTCTGGACTTCATGGCCCAAAACAGGGCAGGGCAACACAGCTCCCAGGTCCACCTGGGGATCTCCCCAGCCCCAACAGGCCTGTGGTTGAGGGAAGGTGTTTAATTTGATGATGAATATACAGACACTCAACAGCCACACATGTTACTCTACACACTTCTTCCTCCAGTAAACTTTCTTGGAACTATTTACACCAGGCATGGAGCTGGTCCCTTCTCCCTGCTGCTCTCCAGATTGACATCCCAGACATCCTTCCTGCATCTCCTGCTTGTGGCTGCATCCAAGAAGCCCAGCTCCACCTGGTGCCAGAGAGCCCAAAGCAGCAACTGCAGAGCTCTGAGGAGGCCAGAAGGCAAGAAAACCCTGTTAATTCTGCATGAAAAAAGGAGGAAGGAATGGTAAAATGAAGAGGGTAAATCAGTCCAGGCATTAGCCAGAGGCTTGGCCTCCAGAGGCTTGCTGCAAGGGCAAGATTCTCCACAGAATCTCACCCACAAGGCAGCATCAGTGCTTTGCAAACAGTACCCCAGGCAGTGGTGGCTGCACATTGCCTTGTGCCAGGCTCTGGGCAAGTGTGCTCCAACCTGCAGGCTCTTCTGAGGCTTTCCCAGGGAGTCAGGGGCTCTCACAGCAGAAAACTGTCCATTCTGGCCTGGCTGCTGCTGGAGGAAAACGCAGAAGGAGCTGCAGATGCTGGTCTGGAGACCTTCTTCTTGCTCCTAACTGATAATGGACGGATTTCTGCCAGGTTTGTCTGGAGGTAAAACTGTCAAGGAAAGCACAGAGCAGTGCCCTGGGAACACAAGTGATCCAACACCTGCTGCAGTCCAGCCTAAATCATAGACCTGGGACCCAGACATATATCTGCATCCAAGGAAAAACTCCCTGCAACAGGATGGGCTTTGCTACCTTCTCACAGGAGCAGAGCTCAGACACACACCTGTCCCATGTGTCATAGAACACTTCCCAAACAAGGGGTTTCACCTGGATATTAGGAAACATCACTAAACAGGTGGCCAAGCACTTCAACAGGTTGCCCAGGGAAGTGGTGGAAGTGTCTGGAAGTGTTCAAAAAAACACACAGACATGTTGGTTACAGGCATGGGTTAGTGGTGGGCTTGGTAATGCTGGGTTAATGGTTGGACTCTGATCTTAAGAGCTCTTTTCCAACATTAATGATCCCATGATCCTATGCTATCCCCTTGCACATAAACCAGCATTTTAACAGCATATCTATTTGAGTTGCAAGACCTCCTGAGCCAGGACACTGTGCAGGTGAAGGCAGAACAGCCAGAGCAAACCCAAGGCAAGAGCAGCTCCACACCCAGGGGGTGAGCTCAGCCCAGCAGCAGTGTCCTGCAGGAATGAGGGCTCTGGGCTGGCAGACACACTGCCAGAAAAGTCTCTGCTGTAAGATCTCAAGGGCACAGGCAGTCCCTGAAAACTGCACAGATTTCTAGCTGATGCACTCCTCTCGACTAGCTACAAGTGCTCTCAGCAAGTTCAGGTCCTTGACGCCTTTGCTGAGCTCAGATCTGTTCAGAGAGAAATCAGATCATTCCTTGAGGATCCCAAGTCCGTTTTTTGTTGAGATTACAGAGAAGGAACAGAAATGAGGTGCCCACAGCACCAGTACTGCCACATAAACTGCAGGAAAGGATACTGGCTCTATGAACTTTGTCCTGCCTCCCATGCCATCGTAGCCTGTCCTCACCTAGGAGAGAGAAACAAATGAGCTTGGGGCAGCACACACAGCCTTGGCTACCTGTCCTCATGGTGTTATGGAGAAGGGGGAGTCTTGCAGACCACAGCTTCTAGAGAGGGGTTAAAGGCACTTGGAAACACTCAGTACTTGTGCTAAGCCCTCACTTTTGGAAAAAAGACAGACCCATGGGTATTAAAAAGTTTGGGAATATTGGGCACTTCTTCAGACAAGCTGAGCAAGGCTTAGGATTCTGTCACTGGGATTGAGGAATACAAGGAGAACACGCTAAGCTCCAAGGAGGTGGAGGAATAGGACATTGAAATCCACTTAGCCTGCTGCCAGGAAGGGAATGAGCATCTGTCATCCCTGGAGCTCTGCAGGACTGGGAAGTAGCCAGGTTGTGCTCCAAGATTTATTTTCCACACACTGTATGTGGCAAGGTAAAAGCCTCATTCACTTCCTCTTTCAGGGTCAGTTCAGGACAGAGGTGGCAGTGCCAGCCCTGGGGACACTCACCAACTGGACAATCATACTTACAGAGCCCATGTTCTTGTGGGAACTCAGCAAACCACCTGAAGATGGCTTCTTGGAGAGAACAGAGTTCCTGATAAATGCTGGCAAGAGTCCTTTAAGAGCATCATCCTCCAGATCATGCAGCCCATTCTGTTCACAAAATAACAAGAAAAGCCCTTTAACCAGCACAATCTGCTGAATGGAATCCACAAACAGGAAGCACTAATAACACAGACAGCTATTTAAGATAATGGTCACTGCCATGACACATGTCAGGTTGAAAACCAGCAGCTTCCAACCTCCCACTGGGGCTTATGTGGAACAGTGCCCAGGAGGCAGGACACTGCCCCCAGCAAGCCTGGGCAAACAGCCACCTCAGCTGACCCCACAGCCTTTGTAGTCAGCTCCAGGTGGTGTTTGTGAAGCACATCTGGGGCAGAATCATCAGCAAGAAGCTCCTGAGTCCCCCACCCTCCCTTCTCCTGACCAGTTCCAGGAGGCCTGAGGCAGCAAGTGTTTCTACAAGACCATCAAGGAAAACACTTTGAAGCACAGACTGGTTCTCAAGATGGGCCAGTCTATGGCCACAAGGGAGAAAATACATTGCTTATCCCAAGCTTATTAAAAGCAGAATCAAAGAGGCAACACAGAAAAATCAAGATTAGTCCTTTTACCTCCACTGTTTCCTTCAGAACTTTCTTCGCCAGATTTACCACAGGAGGCCTGTAAGGAACCCAAGGAGCAAATCAGCAGAGATTTATTGTTCAAGTGAAGCTGGCAAGGACAGACAAGGCCAAGCAAATGACGACAAAGCTTGCAGCATGCCATCAGGCAGCTGGAGAGCTATCTGATCTCACACAGCAACTTCCAAAGCAGTGAGACTTTGATCTCCTTTAGAAGCAGAAAGAGGAGGGAAAACTCACGGCTTTTTATCCATCTTCTGCCTTTTTGAAGGGCCAAAGGGAGTTGTGCAGGGCTGGTGTTCAGGGGTGTCCACATCGTAAATGGCATCTAGATTGATCTCATCGCTGTGGGCCGGGCGGTGGAGCTTTGGATGCTGCAGTTCCACGGGAGCAGGGCTGCAAGGCCAAGAAAAGCATCAGTTACTGAGCCACTGCCTGCCACCCAGGGGAAGGCAGAGCTGCCCCTCACAACACTGAGTGCTCAGACAGCAGTGGCACCAGAAGCAGAGCCCCGTTCTGCATACATGTGTAAGAAAGGACAATCTGAACCTCCGAGTTTAAATTCCATGTCCCAAATTATTGCTCCCCCTCAAATACTGAGTGCTGTTAACAGCAGCACCCAGAGCCCAGGAATCACACTGACACACTGCTGCTCTCTAGACATAATCTAGCTTGCTCTACTAGGGTAATGGCATAGGCTCCTCAAGGAAGGCTGGATAAAAGCAGATGTCATTTTTCGGGCTAGATTCCTCTGCCTAGCTAGATCTTTGGTCCCCATACAAGAGTGCATGGTCATCACAAGGCCAACTCTAAAGCAACAAGAAGAGAAGCATTAGGGATGTTTCCCAGGCAGGACACAGTGACAAAGACTTTGTCAAAACTCAGGCCATTCCTCCATCCCCTCCTGACCCAAACCCTCTGAGACTTTTTCCATGTAAACCAAACATCATCTTGCAGCCACAAGAAAAAGGATACAAGGAACAAAACAGACATATTTCTGCAACACCTGCCAGACTAGTACATCTGCACTTTCTGAGACAGTTAAACTGTTAGCTCTGGCTTTGAACCAGTCACCTCCATGCCTGTGCTATATCTAAGGATGCAGCTCACTAACCTTTCAAAGACTAACCGACTGAGTGTTTCCCTGGTTACAGATGGGACCTTCAGAGTATCTTGTAGGATGTCTATCTTCTTCTTCAAACTCTGGAGGAAAAAGGGAAAGCAGACAGTGAGACAAGGAAAGATTTAGCAGTAAATACTTTGCCCCTTTTCCCTA
Organism: Polioptila caerulea; assembly: GCA_013397295.1. Taxonomy (NCBI): domain Eukaryota; kingdom Metazoa; phylum Chordata; class Aves; order Passeriformes; family Certhiidae; genus Polioptila; species Polioptila caerulea. Next base: position 7,779 of record VYXF01007697.1, read on the forward strand.
AATCAGCATCAGGTGAAGCTCAGAGGTAGGCTGGGAAATTAAGCCACTGAGCAAAAGCCAGCATAACTCCTGGCTTTGCAGCTGCAGACCAGTCTGCAGTAACTGGCAGCTGGCCATGAGGAATGATATTCTCACCAAGATCTCCTTGTCTGCATTCTTCAGATCTTTCTGTGTGCTTTTTAACTCCTCCTTTGTCTTCTCCAACTCTGAAGTCGTTTTCTGCAGCTGCAGAACACAACAGACTGTGGGTTACACTTACCTAGGTAAGAGGGACTGCAGAGCCCTGTGAGAGCAGTGTGCTCTGCACCACATGTTATTTCTCCTGTTTAAGGGCTCAATTTTCCTGTGTCAGTCCGACCAATCTCTCCCGAATCAGCGCAATCCAATCTCTGCCCAATTCCACAAGCTGCCTGCAGAGGGATGTCCAGGGCTGCTTGCCCAGCATTCACCCAGCATTTATGCCTGACGGCAACAGTTTTTCCCTGCTCTAACGCTTGGTGGCTGCATTTTGAATTCCTGCAGGACTTTGGACACACCAGAGCACAGGAATCACAAACCACAGGCTGGAGGATGGCTGTGCATCAGCAGTGCTGGCACATGGACAAGCCTGATTCAACAGGGAAGCATGACAGCAGCAGGGGTCAGGAAGTGGACTGCTACCACTTCAGACACTTCAGTGGGTCTGGGAGCCTGGGCCAGCTCACAGACTGTGGGTACAGTCAGCTCTCTGTCAGCCAAGCCTGGAGCCCCCTGTGCACTGACTCGCATCCTCCTGACCTACACTGGCCATCACAGCTTGGGTCTGACTCAGCCAGGAGCAGCCCAATTCCAGCAGTAGCACCTTGTATAGGGGTTAACTCCTCTGGGGAGCACAGCACAGCAATCTGAAAACCTCCTTCTCCATTTGAGGGGACAACGGCTATGGCTGAGTAACAGAAGTAGGCCAAATCCACCCACAGCTTCTCACTTTGCTGGTTTAGACACAGGGATGCCCCAGGGAACACCTGTGCCTTGGGGAGTGAGGTTACACACACTTTTCACAGGGATGTGCTACCAGAATAGACAAAGACAGTCCTGCCTGACCTAAGCTAACAGACCCCAGCCAGGCCTGGAACAGGGGGAGCACAGCAGCAGAGGCACATCAGCATCCCTAAGCCCTGCACCAGCTCAGGACCAGCCAAGGCAGGCTCTGTGCAGGGCCACCTGTGTGTCCTCACTGTGATTTGGGCAGCTCTCCTGCCTGGGCACAGCATGATGTGGGAACCCTGGCCCAGTTCAGTTGGCTGAAGGCACAAGGCTGGGTGTGACTGGATGCACCAAGCCAGGACTAAGCCCTGCTCAATTAATACTGGCTCCAAACCCTTTCCCACTTCCCTAGGGGCCCAATTCTGCAGCAGGAAGAGCTGGCAGCTGAGTGCTCAGAGTGTAGCCAGATGAAGGAATTGCTACTTCCAGAACCCAGTGGGAACAGTGGAGCACCTGTGTGCTGTTGCCTTCCAGCACAGGCTCCCTGCCAAACTCTGGCTGGCTCTGCACATGCTGCCCCAGCACTGTCCCCAGAGACCACCGTCCTGACAACAGCCCACGAGCTGCTTCACCACATCACATCCTGACCCAAAAACCCCAGCCTGACCCTTCCACACACCTGTACCCATCAGCGTGGGAGGGGGTCACTGCAGAGGCTTTGGGCCTCAGTCATGGACAGGGATCTACAGATCAGATGTCACTCTGGCAACTCACACTCTCCCTTTACCTTATTATTGATAGAAAACAGCTCCTTCTTCAGCTTCTCTGTCATCTCACCAGAGATCTTCCGAGCCTCCTTCAAGTTCTCATACTCCCTGCAAAGAAACCCAAAGAATCACACTGTTTGTAAGACAGCTGAGCCAGAACTTCTCAGAGACAAGCCAAGACCCTTAAATTGAAGCTCTGGGCCTGCAGAGCCACCAAAGAAAACCCAGCAGACACAATGCCCTTTAAGGAACAAAGATGAGTGAGTGTACCAACACTGTGTCACACATTTCACTACTAAAAAACGAGAGAAAAAACCTGCATGGGGTACCATGGCTGATTCCACCAGCAAAATGGGAGCCAGAGACATTTCAGTTGCCAGTGAAAAAGACAGAAAACAGAGCACAGTCTCCATGCTGGCAGCAAACAGAGGACTTTGCTTTAAGTGACTTTTCAGAGACTTCACATTACTGGCCATGCACATTCATTCCCAATTACACCACAGGGACACTTGCCTCATTACAGCTTTGTACCAAAGCTGCAGTTACTCAGCTGCCATCAGAACAGACACAAAAAAAGCTGTGTTTTTTCCCCAGCAGGACCAGATGGATATCCAGGTAGGGGAGGGCAGCAGTGCAGGCTCACTTTGCCAGAAGCCACAGCTGCACAGTGCAGTGCTGGTAGAGGGCACAACCCAGAGCTCTGCATCCACTTGCTTTCCCCCGGGCATGAGAGGAAAGCAGAGGGAATAATCATCATCACTTCATAGGTGCACTGACAACTGTGGAGACAGTTCCCATGGTGACACACATGTCACTACAGTGACAAGAGGAACAGTTCAGTGTGACAGGCTCCAAACTAGGTCCCCAGGATCTGTCAGTCAAAACCCAGTGGAAGCCCTAAGAGGCGTCGAGAGCCCTGCAGAGCCCGTGTGCCCGTCGGGACTCAGCAGAGGGTTCTCCCTGGGCACCCCCAGGACAGCACCAGCCAGCTGGGTCAAGCCTGCAGCACCTACTTTTTGAGGGAGACACAGTAGATTGCAAGCTGCTCCACCGCTGCCTGCCCAAATCCCATCTCTCTGATCATCTCCTCCACTTCTGGGCGCTGGCTCTGAAGCAACAGCTCGATCCTGCACATAAAAAACCCACCAACAAAAACATACACTCAGCTCACAAATGACAAACAGACTTGGGAAAAAGACAAAAGCCCTGCTTCCCCCTCAAGGGGGTGGTGCAGCCTGAGCTTCTCCTGCAGGCACTCCGAGTGTCATGGGAGAAGAGATACAGCTGCCTCACCTCAAGCAGGGCTTTCCACTGGGGAAAAGCAGCACTACTTGGACTAGAGAAGGGGCAGCTGTACACACATACTGCACATGGAACTGATGCCCAGCTCTTGGTCCCTATAGCCCTGTGGCTGACTGCGTTCCTGAGCCGGCATTCTGCCCCAGCATCCTCTGCTAACAGAAATGGCACACAGCCATGCTCAGTGCCCTAGAGGTGAGGCCAGTACCCTGCCTGGCTGCTCTTTAATGAGAGCAGCTGTCTGGAAACATAGCAGGGGCAAGAGGCATGCAAGGGCAGCTAAAGCAGCCATTTCAGGTAAGATGATCCAGCACACAGGTGGGTGTTGCAGCAGCCCCAGCAGGACCCTCCTGCCCTCCCCTAAAAGGGCAGAGGTGTGCAGCCCAGCCTGCAAGGCCAGGGAGCAACCCAGATCTAACCGTTCCATGGTTCTCAGCTTGTTTCGCAGCCGGCGGGCCTCCTCCTTTGAACTTCTGTTATCCTCCTGCTGCTGCTCCAGGAATTTCATCTGCTTCTGCAGGGAAGCAAGCACACGCAGACCGTTAGTAAGGCTCCAGGGATTGTTGGAGAAACAGCCCGGCTTATGCGCACTGCGGGCAGCTGGGAGCATACATCGGCTCTAAATGCTATCACCACCTCAGCAGCCTGGGATTATGGAGAGCTGAGCTCCCTCCCACTGTACCCCCAGCTCTGCTCCCCGTGAGCACAGTAGGGTCTCAGTGCTAATCACAAGGTGAGGCTGGAGCTGAAACCGTGTCATAGCCCCTCTCTGCTGGGAGCGCTGGAGGGGCTGCACAGTGCCCTGTATGCAGCGGTGACAATTTATTTTTCAAAATCAAAGGAGTCCACAGCAAGCAAACCTTGCTATTGCCTTCCCCTCCATGCACAGCTGACTGATTCAGCCTCCCAATTCTCCTTGCCATTAGCTGCTTAGAGCATAGATAAGAATGAGTGGGTCTCTTCTGGGAGACCTCAGCCAAACCAGACACCCACCTGGGCACTTCTCTCACCTGCTGCAAGCCTGTTGCAGCCTATTGCCTCTTCAGCAGTAACACAGAATCTCAGCTGAGCTGGAAAAGCACACATCTGCAGTGTGGCAGAGGATGGGGACAGCTGAATTAGCATCATTCTAATGCATCTGTGCTATCTAGGTTTGTGTGTGCCTGGGCACCTGGCACAGCGACTTTGAAAGGCTCTGGTTTCAGCACAGTGCTAATTCCAGGAAAAGGCCTGGCAAAAGATCACTTGTAGAGCCTTGTAAAGCTCCTTCTCACACAGAAGTTCAAGGATTTTATCCACTTCCTGCCACAGAAACCAAACAGCTGTGAAACCACTGGGAAGTTGAGGAGGGACAGTGTTGCAGGCTCATGTGTCACTCTTGTTTAACTGGAGCCCGTCTTTGGTTTTTCCCTCAGCAGAACTCTCAACACTTCAGATCCTCACAGCAGTGTTTTGTGCCTGACCAAAGCAGAATCCCCAGCTTCAGCCAGCCTGAAACTGCAGCAAACTGACAGTGCCAGCAGAAGACAGGACCAGCTCACAGCCTTAACCTGTGTCACTGCAAGTTAAGCCTGTATTTTCACTGCAGAAGTTTAGTGCTTTAATCTTTAATGATGCTGTTTAAGACAGTGCTTGGCATTCAGCTGGGAAACCCCACACGCCACAGAAAAGATACCTCCAGGTCCCTAATCCTTCTGCCCTGCCCAGCTTTCATTAAAGGGGCTTAAGCATACAGAGAGGGTTTTGCAACAGGGAAGATAAGCACAGAGCCTCCTCCAGAGGTGTCAAAGCAGGAAAACCAAGCACTGAGATGCTGAGTTGAGCAGCAAGTACTGGCTTCCATTGTCACAATTATTTCTGCTGCAGTAGGGGGCATCAGAAGTATCCTGCCACTGACCTATCCAGGATCACACCAGCACCTACAGCATGGCCAAGATCCAGGCTGCCTTCACAGGCAAGCAGATTGGATATAATCCCATGGTTGGGCAAAAACAGTTGTGCTGGCTCACAGCGAAGCCTGCCTGGCATTAATTCCTTACTCTTTCTGTCCTACTGTCAGGTAGATCTCCCACATGCTTCCTCTCAAAAGAGCCCAGCTGCAGGTGGCATATAGCAAGACAGCACCATGAGATGTCTACAGGCTCTCTCTGGGCCATTTGGCCTTGCAGGTCAAGAACAAAGCAGTTTAGGATACTGGGTCAGTCAGCCTGAGAAGTGCTGTAGACATCTATCCCACCTTTCAGCCTGCAGCTCACAACCCCACCTTCTTGAGACAGGCATATCACCTTCACACAGCACAGACTGCCCAGCCCAGCACCAAGGCAAAGCTGCTCCAAGGTATCCCAACAAAGCTGCTCCTGCTCTTACCCTCTTCCTCTTGCTGTTTACGCACAGTACATGACTACACACTGAGTCACTGCACACTGAAGCACAACAGGAATATTTGATCCCTGGACTTCACAACATTACTAACCCAACTGAGGCAAAGCCCTGGCAACACAACAGACAGGAGAGTTAGCTGGATCAGATCCCACTCAGCTGAAGCCTGCAACTCCCCCTCCATATTTTTCAGTTTGATTTCTCCCCCAATCAAAGTAAGAAACTAATTTTCCTTGAATCCCACTTGGCCTAAACACATTTTAGAAGAACATTCTACCTCAGGGAACCAGTGTTTCAGCAACAGGGTGCTGGGGCTAGTTCCCACACTAGATTCCTGCTACCACCTTTATGACCAGCATTGCCACTTCATTAGCGAGGCTCAGCCACATTCCTCAGGCTGGGCTGGCATTTCTCCCTCACCAGGGATACCTCTGCCTCAAGCACCTGTACACAAACCACAGGCCTGTAGGCTTTTTATGCCTCTGAATCACATCAGGCAGAGCCCAAACAGGGCCTCAAGTCCAGCAGCAGCACTTGCTTTCATGAATCAAACCAAAATGAAAACCCAGGCACCAGACCCAAAATCCCACCAGCACAATCTCTTTATCAGCAGGATCTGCAGAGATCTTCAACAGAACTAATTGACTGCACGATGGTTAGTCCTGCTGGGGAAAGGAAGGGTACCTTGAGAGAGGAGCACAGCATCTCTGACTCTCCCAGCATCTTCTGGAGCGACTCTATCGTGGCATTGCGCACATCCAGAGTGTCCCTCAGCCCATCCACAACAGCCTGGCATTCCCGCTTTTCCTTCTCTGGAAAAGAAGAAAGAAAAAGGTCATGGCCTGGTAACCCAGACCCCAGCTGCAGCACAGCAGCAGGAGCACACAGACTGCTTGTAGGCTCAGCTCCAGGCTGTCAGGATTCGGCCATTCCTGGAGAGAGCCATTTCTCTAAGTGCTGTCTGCACCAGGGTCTGTACTGAGCAATTGCTTTTCTCAGTGCCAGCAGGCTTCAAGATTTCTTTACTAAAGATAAAAAATTCCCTTTAATAGCTTTCCAGCGCCAGCCCTGCTAGCATTAAGATGATGTATCTTAACTCTTGCATTTTCTCAAAGCCAGGCTTGCACAAGGAAATAATTCCTCTCGAGTTACACCAAGCTGTCATAGAGCTGGAGACTAGAGCTTTGTATCCATCCTCTCCACATGGAATCTTATGTGTCAGGAACCCCTTTGGGAGCCATTGGGCAGCTGTATGCAGGGGGCCACCAGGCTGCTGCATGTGCCCTCACCAACCACAGCACCTATGTCAAAGGGCAGGAAGCAGTGACACTGGGGATACCACAGGATACATGACAGCTTAACTAGATTCCCCAAGTGCCCACTTTTTGCAGGTCACAGAACCTTTGCATCCTGCTGTCCCTCCTCCTGACAATCCAGGAGCAAAGCACATGCCTCTGACCACCAGAGAGAAGGTGGTGGAAAACACCACCAGATTTCATTTTGTGGAAACAAGGGAAGGACAGTTCAGAAAGCAACAACCACAATCAGAAGCTGCCACCTATGCAGTGAACAGCCAGCATAGCTGAGAAGCTCAAAGCAGTTGGGTAACGAGGGAAAGCAGGAACCCCTCCACCTAACCCTGCTGAGAGCAAAGTAAAATCTTCAGCTCAGCACCTTCGGTCTTTGCTAAAATTGCCTGTGGCTCCAGCCTGGCAATAGTAGAGAGCCAAAGAGTGCCTTTCCAAAAAGCTTGTTCTCCTTGCAAGCCATCCAGTTTCAAATTCTGCTTCCACATCCTGTGGAAGCATGACCTGCAGTGAAGCTTCCCTGTTCAATCAGGGAGTAAAAGCCATGTGGGACCGAGGAACAAGAAAGGAACGTGTTCCAGCAGAAGCACACGGGTGGCTTCTCCATTGATCTGAATAACCCTTTCCCAGCAGAGGCAGTGCCTGGAGACACTCCCTTGCATTTGCAGGGACTCCACACCCACCGAAAGAGTTAGGGCTTCCCCCTCCTCCGTTCCCAGCTGCCCAGAGGCAGATGGCAAGAATCAAACCCCTCCATGCTGCAGGAATGAGTTTTCAGCTCATTCAGAGTGCCTCCCACAGAGCCTGCTAGGTCTGCTTGGAGCTCAGCACCTCTCGAGCCATTTGCAGGCTGATCAGAGCCTGGCAGCTCCACAGCTCCTCTGCAGTGCACAGAGCAGAGCACAGCTTCACACGGAGAACTTATACACAGGAACCAGCAGAGAGCAGAGTACCCACAGCAAAGGAGGCAGGAGGTGGGAAGGAGCTTCGCATTTCCAATATGAAAAGAGAATGGGACAGGGAACGTCAAATCCAACCTCTACTCACCAGAAGCTGAGAAGATTAGCAGGCCTTCAAGCAGTTTTTCTTGGATAATATCCTAGCAAGAATCCCAGCCACCTTCCCCAGAAGATCTGGCTCTCTACCAAGTCACTAAACTCAACCAAGCTGGCAGAAGAACAGGCCTCAGAATAGAGATGTGCAGACCATCCAATTCTGCTCTCAGGCTCAGGACCGAATCCTTAATCTACTGGCTATTCATGTCTGTCTCGTGCATGCAGGAACGCTGAGGAAAGACAACTCTTGGGGCGTGGGTGAGCCCCCAGCATTCTTTGTACATTTTTTTTCCCCTTCTGCTAGCATGTTTTAGGATTTCTGTCACTTAGACTGACATTTTCCTTTTGCTGCTCATGACTCATGTTCTGATGACAGGCTGCCTACAGACGATGCTTAAAACCCATCGACAAGTCTCCAGGGCTTTTGCTTTTTCCTGCCTCCCTCAAACATCCTCTAAAATTAAAGATGGGAAGATGGAAGTGCGTGCACACTGAACTCCGTCTGCTCTTCGCGCGACACATGTGGCACTGCAACAGCCAAACAAATCCAAAGCCTTCCCACTGCTGCTTTTGGACACCACTTTCACCCTCTCATCTGTTGGAGGGAATGAGCCTTTGCCATATGCAGCTGTGAGTTTCCCAGCAAGCAAACCATGGCTTTTGCTTTCAAGCCTGCTCTGGATAGAGCTTTGCTGCAATTCTGTAAGCTTGTGATTAGGAAGGGGGCAAAAAAATTGCATCTGCTTGTCTAAACTCGCAGTGAAGTCCTGAGTTACAGCAGAGCTGGGCCAGGCTATGGATGCAGGCTCTGTCATCTATACAAGCTTTGCATCACTGTAGATGTTCTCGCCTCAGAAAAAGCTCCAAAGAAGTTGGTCTAGCGAAACAGTTTGCAGCCTGAACCATGGCCTCAGCTTCAGAGAGGGGCTGCCTCTGCACAGGGGTTCCTCAGGCCTGGGCAAGCCACCTGGCACAGACAGAGCCCAGGAGCTGCTGATCCCCTGCAGGTAGCAGGAACTCACCTTTCAAGGAGAGCTGGGCCTTCACCTTGTCCAGTTCATTCTGAAACACAACACAGAGAACCCCATTAGGAAACGCCCTGTGGAGATGCTTTCACCAGATCTTAAAAAGACCCAAGAGGATTCTCAGCAGGACTTTTGGACCAGGCAGGTACTAGGAGGGGAACATGGAAACAAAAAGCCCAGAGTTACAGGCCCAGACTATCACAGGGAATGGAAAGAGCACCTCCAACTGGCACTCTTCAGGGGGAGAAGAAAGGATCGCAGCTTCATCTTAGCCTTGTCAACCTTGTGTTTCTCACACTGTCAGTCATCCTGTTTTAGCTGAATAATTTTGGAAGGCTCTCAGGGAAACACAGGAAGTCAGGCAAGAACAATTTTTATAATGTTTTACCTAAACAAGGCAATAAGGGAGGGATGTTGTCAGACTAACTGGATTACTGAGAGCTCTTTAAACTGAAGTGAACTTTAATCAGATGCAGGTGGGAGACAGGAGGGCACATCCAAACATCTGAAAAGGTAACCAAGCGTGCACTCAAACATGCTGACAGACACTGAAGTCACTGCAGTTTGGGATGCTGATATGAGTTAACAGCTCAATCGAATGGCTGGAAATAGATCACTGAGAAACCAATCCATAACACGCCAACGGAGAGAGCACAACATCTCCTGGGTACTACAAGGGTCTGAGGAACATCAAATATTTCTAACGCCTTCATCATGGATCAGAAAGAGGCAGCAAATGCCCTGTAGTTTAAATTAAAGAGAAAATGAAGTGATATAACTTAACACTGGCGAATAGCCAAAGGTAATGCAGAGAGGTTAAAAAGAGAGGCTATTTATATCTGTATATCTATACGTATATTTAAAATAAAAACCAGAGAGATAAATATATGCAGGAAAGAGTCAACAGAAGATTACTTAAAAAGCTGTGTTAGAGAACTGCAGAGGAAAGCACAGAACAAGTCAGGCAGGAACTGCAGTGGAATAAAACCACAATAAAATGCCAACACAGGCACACAAATCTGTGCAACCCGGAATGCTACATGCAAATCTGAGCCCAGAATAGCACCAGCAGTGACCACGGCTCTGACAGGACTGGAGCTAGGCTCTGCTAGTGACAATAAAGGCAGGAAAGAGAATGTGAGATGTAAAGCTTGGTAAGCAGAAGAGACTAAATGCAAAGCCCAGCAGAGCTGACTGGGATTTGCCCCAGGGGGCACAACTGCTGGAGGGCTAATGTGGAATTAACTCTGCTGCAGGAACTATTCTGAAGTAGCTTCCTCAGAGTCCTATTCAGGAACGATTAGTGAGCTCACAAGATGTGCTAATTATCACGATAGCAAAGAAACCCTGGGCTACTTCAGGCAGCTATGTAACATTACCTCATTCATCAACTTAATCTGAAATCCCTCATCCTCCACCACAGCTCCTAAAAGCTGCTCCCAATTTTCTCTCCTCTGAGAGAAGCTCTCCTCTCTCTGCCAGGCTGATACAAGACTACATTTTCCCAAGATCAAATGAGTATATCTTGACCACAAACAGACAGCTGTCCTCCAAGGCTTCTACCTTCCACAGAAGGTTTACAGGCAGGAATCCTCCCCCCACCTCCTCTTCACCAAGCTGAAATCTCATTTGGAAGAACTCTGCGCTCCCCAGACAACAAGCAGCTCTTGACAGACTCACTGAGGTGTTACACTCCAAAACTCACCCTTTTCCGGCTCTGGGAACAGCCACATGGAGACTGTTCTGCTCACAAGGACCATCTTTAAATTCAATTTAGGCTAATCCCAGGTTCACTAATGAAAGGAATGCTAGGACATTTAGCCCGTGGTCTGCAGCTACTCCAGGGATCCAGGATCCCTCTGGTGTTTCTACTGAAGTTTTTGCCTGGGGGTGGAAAGCATAGCAGCCCCAGCACTCCTTTGACTGTAAACATTTCAGAGTAACAGCAAGAGTGAAAAACAGTAACAAAGACAATTACCATTCAAAAGATAATTTGGTTAATTCTGTAACAACAGGAAAGGGTTTCAGATCATGAGGGAGCTCTTCCGACCACTTCACTGGGTGCCAAAGACTGGTTCTCAGAAGAGAATCCCAAGCTTGTCTCCCCAAGATGACAAGCAGACCACATCTACACACTTTGCTTTCTAGTACCTTTCTTCCATGGCAGGAGGCCAAATGCTCATTCCAAGACAGCTGTGGGCTACACAGATGCAGCTCCAGTTCATTACAGAGATGAACATCACTCTGTGCCCAGGTTCTTGGAGGGCCAGGCAGTGGTTCATCACAAATCTCGGATTTTTTTTTTTTCTTCAGGTGAAGCTGCTTCTGGCTGAGGATGCCAGAAATCCTTATCTCACCCTCTGAAGAGCCCAGGCTTGGCCCACCATGTGCTTGCTTTGAACTGCTGCCTGGCCAGGATTAGACACTCCATCACAGACAGACCTCACATCTAGGGGGACTTTAGTCCCTCACCCATTGTGAACAAGGCATCTGTGTGTTTTTAAGGTACTCCATGTCTTCCAAAAACGAGGCAGCAAGCCACATGAAACTGGTGACAAACACAGCAGCAACCTGTACATGGCACACAGCAGTGAATACCCACACGAGCTGATGATGCTGATTTACCCATTTGCTTTTTTTCATTGGTGACCTCGGAGCCCTCATCAAGCAGGCTGTACACTGTTAAATGTTGCTCTGACAGATACACACAAGATTTATAGAAGATTTATAGGAGCACGGGGAGTTACCATTAAGCTTGAGGTGCAGTAACAGCTCCACAGTCCTGTCCTTGAGCAAGTTCTGCACAGCTTGACTAGAGCAGAAGGCTGGGGGAACCCATTTTGGATTGTGAGGTGGAGGTGAGAGAGAACAGGAAGATTTTCTAGGGCGATTCTCTCCAGGCAACCCACTTCCGAGTCACTTGTCTCATCGCACTTGAGAATGGATCTCAATATGTACAAAAGGAAATGTTTATCTGCTGCGAGGGCATGCGGCTCCCAGTGCCCAGAGATGCTCCTCCATTCCTCAGCACACTTTGGCCTTCAGTTTTGTTACTGGTGGTCTTGGAGAAAGACAGTGCTACTGACAGTCTAGTCTGGCTGGCTTTATTTTAAAGACATACGAAGTACATATAGAATTGTCATGGCAACTGCTAATTATGGTAATTGCTGCACATGCTGCTTCTGAACACAAGAGGGTACAAGCATCCCGTTATACCAAGGTCAACTGGCCACCCTTTTTTGGGAACAGATAATTCCAAGACAGAAGGAGCCCTGCTTCATCCACACTACACAAAGGAGAACATGGAACAGCCGCTCTGCGTTTATCCCTACTCACACCCAACTCTCTGCACCCAAAGGTGGCACTTGGAGCACAATCACCCAGCATCCCAGCTCCAGTCAGGATCCTGCCAGGACCCAGCCTCCACATTGTTCTCTGCTGCTGGTGTGGCTTCAGGCAGTCTCTTTCCTATCTCTCTTGGGGAATCATGCCTTTATCATCACCCTGCCCCACATCCTTCAACCTGCACAAACAACCTCCCTGCACAGAAGCGGGGAGGAGAAGGAGGCACTTCCTCCAATGGACCCTTCTTTCCAGAGACGTTAGTAGGGCTCACACACAACCACACCACAGATACCAGCAGCAATCCTCTGCATCTGGGATGTCTTTTCTCCTGCCTTTGGGAACAGTTCTGTACCCTCATTCCCAAGGGAGGAACAGCAGTCCGGTGTGATGCTGTTTCAGGAGGTTTCCAGGTAAAGTGAGAGGCAGAAGGAAGAGCAGGAAGTAGAGGAGGCTCCTTGAGTCACCACATGGGATCTGGTCAGGCAGAATGCTAAATCACCACAGAGACTGATATGCTTCAGGTCACAAAGATAAGAACTGCAAATTCCAGCTTGGGAAGAACCTACTGACAGAGGATCAGCAGGCCAGGCCACCCTTCCAGGAGGCTGAAGCATCACATGAGGACAGGACCCCCTCCTGTCAAGTTACCTGCAAGGTCTCAGCATCCGGTGCTGCTTGCTCCTCCAGGGTAACATCAAAGAACAGCTTATTGATGATGTGTCTTTTGCTGACCTAAACACAGGAGACAGAAGAGTTTGATGGGCACAAATATGGAAACAACGGATATGGAAGACAGATGGAGGGGGAGAAGGCACTGTCTTGTGACAAGGCCATGAAAGGCAAATCAGATCACGTGTTTGACACCATTAGTGGTGATGCTCTGCTTCGGCTCAACAGCACAGCAGCAGACCCCCCACTCAGTTTCTGGGAGTGTGACTCCAGCCAAGCTCCTGAGCCGCAGCAGAAAGATTCAGACATTTCTGAATCGAGCGCAGCCTGTTCTCTGGCAGCTCAGCCCCAAGCAGCTGATGCTGAGCTAACATGATGCCAAATCCTAAGACAGAAGTACGTGCTGCTTTCTGCAGGCAGAAGGTGCTGTAATTGAATTTGATAGCTCTCCACACCTCCCCCATGCAGTTACAGCTTTGTGTTTTAAGTATTATATACAGTCATGACACCAGCTAATTGCATGGTTACTGCCACATAAGATGTTATTTCGCGATAACTCCATGGTAACCCAGAGATGTAAGAGGCAGAGAAGAACAGAGGGAATCAACAAGTCAGAGAAGGAACAAGGGCCAAGACCTTGAGAGGAGGAAAGAAGCACGAACATAGAATAAGCCCGAGCAGCAGCTGGCTAAAAATTTACATCTGAGAGCGAGGAAACATCTCCTGCAGCCACTACGGGAGGCTGGCATGAAGGCCGGTGACACAAGGGACTTAAAAGACAATCAGGTCCCAGTTAAGCCAATGGAAACCCAAGCCTCATCTTCCTATCCCAGAAGCAGAGCACATCCTTCTTTCTCTCCCCAGTCATTGCTTTTCTCAAGGGAGGGTCGAGTACTGCCAAGCCAGGAGGGGTTGTAAGGCCCAACTGCAGCGGAACGGGCTGTTCACCTGACAGCAATGGGCTGGACACACCAGACACACCAGTCAGGTGTCCCTGTTAAGCCCTTGCAGCCCCTCCAGTCAATACTCACCCAGCCTAAATAAAAACTGTGAAAACCCAGAGTTCCTTTTGAAAGGAGCTGCAGTGCAGACAGTGGCAGGGCACCCTCAGCCCACTGCAACCAGAAGGGCTGCAGAGGGGAGTTCCTCCTCTCAGCCCCTGGGGAGTCCCAAGTGACAGAAAGTCCCTCTGCTTTTTACCATGAGCCTTTTTCCAGCATCACCCCAGACCACAGCTCCTTGGTGCCATGGCAGTGCACTGTGCCACAGGTGTGCACAGGGGATGGCTTTACCTGGATTCTGCACTGTGGGCATGTCCGGCTCGGCGCAGTGTCAAACCACTGGAGGAGGCTGAAAAAGAGAAGGAAAACACAGTAAACTCTTAAAGTCCTGGAGCACTGCTTCCAGGGCCATCCTCCAGCTCCCCAGGAGACAGCAGGATGTGACTCCTCATCACACACTAAAGCAGAACTGCAAACCTTCAGTTCAGTGGTGTGACCGGCAGGAGCTCCGTGTTCCACACGCATGCTCCACCTGCATCTCCACGACAATTCCTGGCTGAATTTAGCGTGTGAGCTTATCTTTAACAGGGCAGAGCTTTTGCAGTGCTCAGATCTCTCTAGGAGACAGGCTTTGAACAGCCACAGCTTGCAGGAGCGAGTGGATCCACACGTGAACTGCTCTATCAGGATGTGACAGCTGAGATCCCAGCCCAGTCAGCTCCAAGGGGTGCTACTGAACACGGATCTGCAGGGCGAGGGACACCGGGCTGGGCTCTGCTCTGGGATGATGAATGTAAACCTGCTGGGCTCCCCAGGAGAGCCACTAATGCATTGTGCAACCAAGCCATCACGTCACACTAGAAAGGTTTATTCTGGGAGCAGGGTAAGGATTTGGAGCTGGCAGGATACCTTTGGAAGCTCTCTCTGCTCCGCTGGCTGCTGGAAGAGAGCAGGCCCGAGGAGCGCTGCTAAGTGAGAAGTGACAATCACACTCGTGGTCCTCTCCAAGCTTGTGAGCCAAGAAAGCAAATGCCCACCCTCTCCCCACACAAAGTTTATTTCCTCAGAAGAACCATTTCCTTTCAACACAGACACTTGCAACACAGTCCTAGAAAAGCATGGAATTGCCAGGGCAGCTTCACCATAATCCAACACTGCTCCCTTCAAACAGCCTGTGACACTGGCTCTCCCGGAGAAGGGAGCCTGCAGGCAGCACAGCGACAGAACACAGAATCAACGAGGTCGGAAAAGATACCAGATCACCGAGTCCAACCTGTGACCGATCACCACCATGTCAAGTGCCACATCCAGTCTTTCCTTAAAGACCTCCAGGGTGGGCGACTCCACCACCACACGGGCCAGCCCGTTCACATGTGTAATCAGCACAGCTCGGACCGCTGCGGCAGCTCCGTGGACTCCTCAGAGCCCTCGCGAGGGGCCACAGAAGGTGCCCGTGGCTGACCCCCCACGGCCCGGCCCGAGTCCCCGCCCGCCCCGGCGCTCACCAGGCCTGGTGGAAGGTGTGCCCGCACGGCACGGCCGCCACGTCCCGCTCGTTGTCGAAGAAGTCGGAGCAGATGGTGCAGTGGGCGCGGATGGGCATGGCGTGGCCGGGGGCTCGGGCGGTCAGCAGAGGCTAAAGGGGCGGCTCCGGAGGGGCGCGGGCCCGGGGCCAGAGCGGCCGCGCGGCCCTGCGCGGTTTAAACGCGAGCGCGA
>VYXF01007697.1:53762-92998 GCA_013397295.1 Polioptila caerulea
CCTCCCCCCGGCCCCGCCCCCGACCGCGGCGACCCCCCCGCCATCGCGGCGACCCGCCGCGGGGCACCATGGGAGTTGTAGGCGGTGGGTTCCAAGGGGGATCATAGGAGTTGTAGTCCGTGAGCCGGGAGGACACGCCTGAGAAGGGGCGGCAGGGAGGGGCGAGAGAGACTACAATTCCCAGCAACCCCTGGGTGCCCGCGGGGCGGAGGGAGCCGGAAGTTCCGGGTTCTCGCCGTGGCGGCTGTGGGGCCTGTGCGAGGCGGGAGCGGCGGAGCAGGAGGAGGAAGAGGAGGTGATGAGGGTCTCCCGGGAGATAAAGGGGATCGCCTGGGATAAAGGGGATCTCGCTCAGTGGGGTGAGAGAGGCGTGGAGTGTCCCGAGGGGCTCCCGGGGTGGGCTTGCCCGGGGTAGAGGAGGGGAGGCTGCGGAGTCCATGAGGATAGGAGGGGTGTCTGTTTTGGGGTCAGCCGTGGTGCAGGAATAGAGTGAGGCTGCGGGCGGCCCGCTGCGGGCCGTGGGGCTGCAAATCCTGGCTCTGTGGGCCTGCATCTGCGTGCTGTGGGCTCGGTGTGTTCGTCGGAATCCCACGCCCCAGTGGGATGTGGGTTGTGGGGTTGGGGTGCTCGGCCCCTGGATCAGGATGCAGTATCCCTCATGGTAGTGTTGGGGCCTGCCACGCGTGTGTCATTGTCAGCAGCTGAGGTGTTTCTGGGTATCTCAGTGTTGTTCTGAGGCCCTGATCAAGATTAGGGCCTTCTTTTACACCAGGTCATGCGTGTGTCCATCTCGGAATGCTTGTGGTTGTAAAAGGGATGGACCGAAGTGGGCTGGATTTATACTGGGATGCAGAGGGATCTGATGGGAGCTGTGTCTTAGCAGATGTAATCCCAAGTGATGGGCAAAATGGGATTTTGGGCTGTAAGTAAAGGCTTAGGTGGAGGCAGGCTGTGGTCTGGCTCTGGTGGAGGCCGGGTAAGGCAGTGATCAGGGAGTGATGACAGTGACCTCCCGTGCTCTGATTTTAAAAACAATTGGCACCTCAAGAGGCTGGTGTTGCTGCTGCTGTGTGATGTTAGCTTTGGCAATGTTGCTGAAGGTGGAATCCACTTTGCTATCGCAGTAAGGTGTTGGTGGTATGAGAGTGTTTCTCAACATTCACTGGTTGGGAATGCACTTGTGAAGTCCTTTGAGACAAGCAAGGTCAGGATAGTTATGGCATGGGGTGTGTGCTAGAAATTCACCTGATTGTCTCTAATACATGTTTTTAGAAGCATCATACAGATGAAAAGTATGCACATCTCCTTTTTTTTAAAATTAAAATCTTCCAGCCTGACCCCTATGAGAGCTTAAATAGTTCCCTCTCCCTTCACTTTCACGTGTCAGTGACGTGCTTTTGATATTTCTTCTGAATTAGGGATCTCCAATTTTAACATTGGATGTAACTGGCTTTCCTGGTTACTTGCAGTTTCTATAGCTTTGGGGAATAGTTTTCTCTTGTACCTCCTGCAGTACTTGTATTTCACAGAGGCCTTTTCCTTTCTTCAGCCTCACAAAAACTTTACTGGGTACAGAAAGTTGTTCCCCAGCAAGCTGCTTCCCCTGTTCTCGTGTGTAGTTCTGTGTTTGATTTCCTCGTGCTCTATAAATACCAAGTCTTGGCAAAATCTGTTTGGAGAGAAGCTCTGAATATCAGAGTATTTTTCTGAAAATAGCACCCAGTCTGTCACCAATTACCCTTCTCTCCCCCATATTTGGAAAAAAGGTGTGAAGTTGGGTGTAAATTGGTGAGGAGACACTTGAGGGCTGTGCTGGCGTTTCCACTCGGCCCCTTGGCAGATGTCTTTATTTAGTCCTCAAGAAGACCAGTTTCTTAGTCTGGCTCAACTGCACCCGTGATCAAAGCCATTATTTTACCATAGCAGGATATAAATTGGAATAAGAGATCCAAGAGTTTGCTGTCAGGCTTGACACGTGCAGTTTGGGAAGCAGAGTCAGGAACCTCCCGGGGGTTGTCTGGGGAAGCACTGGGAGGGCAGGGGCGTGGTGCTGAGGAAGTCATTGGGTGCAATTGCCAGGGAGCTCCAGCGGTCTCTCCTGGGAGGGTTGTGTGGCCACCAGTCATTGGAGGAACTAAAACCACAAAAGAGCTTCTCCTTGTTTAGCTGTGCCTCCTGTATCTTCAGTGGAGCTGCGGCTTTGCCACCAAGAAGTAGAGCCAGATGGGGTAGGAGTAGGGAAAGATGATGCAAATCTGCCTCCTGGATGTTCAGGGTATTGTAACAGCTCATTGTTGTCCTAGAGAGCTGTCGGCCTGGGCTCTGCAAGTGACTGCACTGTTTCCATCTCCTCAAACACCAGAGTATGGCAAAGCTAAGGGATGCACAGTTCCAAGCACACAGATGGCTTTTTGCCATGATTTGCTGTTGGCCTGGGGTGTCTGGCAAACAGGCTCACTCACACTGACCTGTCTCCCAGCATTTACCTGTGAGCTGGGAGGTGGGAGCTGAGCTGGCAGATATCTGCCCGTGGCAGGAGGGTGAATCCTCACGATGTCTCATCAAGGTGTGCTTTTTTTTAGAGCAGTTGTAGCAGGGTGTACCTTCAGGAGATCTCAGCGTCAGTGGAAGCCAGGCTAAGGCCCTTCTGTCCCTGTCCTGCAGTTTGCTGTCACCTTGATGTGTGGGGGTTGTGTGGTAAAGCGTATCACTGAAGTGACCTGGGTTAAATATAACTCTCTTCTGAGGGTCATCCGTGGTGCAGACCCAGAAAAGCACAAGCTGGCACAACTTACACCCGGTGCTTTGCCAAAGGCAGAGGCGGGGAGCAAATCAGGCTGAGTGGGGGCTGTTGGAGCCAGTGTTGCTCCCTGTGTTATTGAGCCATGACCTCACACTCCTGGAGGTTGCTGTGTGGCTCAGCAGGTCTGTGCCAGGCCTGATAGCTGTCCAGTGGTATTCTTTTTCCTTGTCTGAATTTGAATATTATGTCTAAACAGTTCCCAGCTGGCAAGGGATTTTATTTTTATTTTTTAAGTGTCAGTAAGGTTTTTGACTTAAGGAGAACTGTAGTGGGGGAAGGAAATCCAGAAGGGAAGAGCAAGAAATGCGATGTCTGCAGGCTCAAAAGATCTTGGATGAAAGGCCTGGCTGATGACAGGAACCGTCTCCCTTTGCCTGCCCTCATTATGAGGGGGATGCAGTCTTGGTTCTCTTAGAAAAAGAACTTTTCCTCCTAGAAAGATGGAGGAAATTCTTGGGACCAGGGTGGTTATTTGTCAAGAGCCATGTAAAATGTGAGTAGACTGAGTGGCCAAGGGAATGAACCTGTTTCTTTGGAAGTGACATTGGGGTGGATGGATCAGTGGTGGTTGCACAGGTTGCCTTCCTCAGCCTCTGTGTGCTTGGTTTCATGCTAGAACCTGCTATCCCTGGCTCCCACCTGAGCCTTCCCTGGCGGGTAGTGGACTCTGGCAAGAGCATGGACTCTCTCTTGGCATGGCAGCTCCCTCAGCTCCTTGGCACAGACAGCTGCCAGCAGCAGCATCCGGAATCGCTCCCTGTTGGAAGGTCTATCATAACCTGCTCTGCCAACCTGCCTCCGCTGTGGCAGCGCTGACCTTTGGAAGGGAGAACAAACAGGACTTTGTGTGCCTTTCTTAGACAAGAGCTGCTCCAGCCAGGCCTGACACTGACTGTCTGTACTGTCCTCTGTGCCTCAACCACTGGAGTTAAATAATCCTGCTTTGGAACAGCGTGTAAGCACCAGCTCTCCTAGCCTTGGTCTGGTGACATGGCAGCCCTCCTGCACCACTGCAGCTGGACTGGCCAGAGCAGGTTTGAGGCCATCAGGTTTCCATCTCCCTCAGTTTTCTCCATGCTCTGCTTCAGCCCTTTTTTTTATTCTTTTGGAAAGACGGAAGTACTTCCTATTTCAAGTCCTGGCTTTGGTTATCGCCGGGAAATCCTCACCTTCTCTGCTGGTGGGAGGAAGTGGATGAAATTTTAGCTTACTGTTGAGGCAAGTGTTACTTGCGTCACTCTGCTTGATGAGGGCAGCGTTGGAGAACAGTGCCTGTCATGATTTATTGGCAAAACCTCCTCCGTTATCTACATACTTCTGAGGGCACAGTATCCATGGCAGACCAATAGTGGTGATCATTTCCTTGAACATCAAAGAGCTTTTGGCAAAAATAGTTTGGATGAAACATTAATTACAAACTGTTGTTCGGCAGCGGTCCTCGTTGTTTATAGATGGCGGCGTTCTCACATTTCTAGCTGCACCCTGAATAGTGTCAGACAGCACAGTATGTTGGAAAGCTCTATGTTAATCAAAGCAGATATCAAATTGTTTGCCCACCATATTGACAGTTTGATTTCAGGAGTCGTTTGATGCTTACAAATCTGAACGTGGAGAAATGCGACACTTGAATTCATTCATGCCTGAGTGTGGTCTTGTATATCTGTGGATCCTGATCAGATGTTACACGTAACCCCTCTAACCAGCAGTGTTTTTTTCATGTCGTGTGTGTTCTTTGCCTTGTGGCTTATCATCATGTTGTTTATTCAACAGGTTGTGGTGTCTGGGTGTTGTTAGAGTGAATTAACCATTTCTGGAAGCCTACCAGACAAGATCAAAATGTGGGGAGACCATCGACAAGGCAACAGAATGGGTTCTTTTCGGTAAGCACTTGAATGTATAGTTTATTTTAGGAACATTCTTAAACACAATAAGCCTTGGGAACTCACTGTTTACTGTTTTGGTAGAAGTTGTGAGGTCTCTATGGAGCTTGTTGTGATTTCCAAAGAACAGGCAATTTAATTGATGATTTTTGCATTTCTGTGAAGTTTTAAATTTAGTTTTTAAGCAACAGCTGCTTTTAATATTTCTAGTCCTTCTCCACACCAGCTTTTCTAGTGATACTTAGTTTAGCTGTTGTGAGCTAAAGGTGATGTGCTATATGGCTTTTGGTATTGTGTGCTGTTAACACCTGTAAGAGAAGAAAATGAGTTAAGAAATACTAGCACATTCATTGCACACATAATTTTATGAAAACTTTGAGAGTTTAATTCTTTCCATGAGGTTAATAAGTCCATATATTGTAGAATCACAGAGTGGTTTGATTGGAAGGGACCTAAAAGACCATCTTGTTCCAAACCCCTGCTATGGGCAAGGACACTTTCCACTATCCCAGGGTGCTCCACGCCCCATCCAACCTGGCCTTGAACCCTTCCAGAGATGAGGCATCCACAACTTCTCTGGGCAACCTGTGCCAGGGCCTCACCATCCTGACAGGGAAGAATTTACTCCTGGTATCTAATCTAAACCCACTCTCTTTCAGTTTAAATCATTTCTCCATTGTCCTACAACTACATGCACTTGCAAAAAGTCTATATTCCCATATACTCCTTCATAAGGCATTTTTGAATGTCACTGCAACTGTTCTAAAGATTCATGTGCAGCTGACCTGCACAGCACAATATTTTTGTTAGTTTATGTTCCTCTGGTTTTTACTTGGACCTGTGCTTGCAGGACAGTGCTGGGTATAAAAATGAAGCCACCAAAATACAGAATTTTCCTCTGTTGTGCATCATTCTTTTATCCTTTGCTCATGTGTACACCTCAGTCCCTTGAAAATCAGTGTGATAAAGGTACTGTTCATGGCATGCCTTAGGTTTCTGCCATGAGAATACTTCAAATAATTGTCTACTGTAATGTGTTGATAAAACTGATGAAAATCAGTGTCCTCCAGAACATGTAGTAACAATGTTGATGAGGGAGTGATTGTGTCTGGTGATGATATCAATAGCGCTGTTCTAATGATTTTTAAGTGGATTTTATTGGCATCATTCTTTAATGTATTGGGTGGAGAATGCTGACCTTGATTGAAGTTTTAATTGCTATTCTACATGGTGGTGAAATGGACCGTGTACCTTAGGAAATCTGTGTATGCTTTGATTAATCTTGGTGAGTGATTCTGTAGTGAAACTCAGAGTACAAATGACTTGCTGTAGTTGCTAAGGAAATGTCCAGTGTTTTGGGTGGCATTTGGTGTTATTTTAAAATATGCTGATACTGTATTATTCTGTTTTTTAAAAAATGTATTGGAGCCTTGCTTAGGTGAAAAATCAGATAGTTCCATCCTTCCCCCCCCAAAAAAAAAGCCCCATTGGATTTTGAAAAACTGCCTTAAGAGAAAACTTCTTCCTGAATGTTTTAATGGAGATATTGGGAGAGCTCATAGCCATAGTCTTGTGAACTTGGTGTAAGACAGTCTGGAGGCACAAGCACAGGGATATCTTGGATGTTGATTGTTGGCATAGTCCTGTGAGGCACCCTCAGTGTCTGAACTGATGGCTTTCAGAATTTGCCAGTTTGAACTCCAGCACAAGGAAGCCTAAATGAGTCTTTGTAGTGTGTCAGTAAAGCCTGTTTGGTAGCCTCTGCTTTCATGTGCCTCAGGATGATGTGTTAAGTTAGCTGTTTCCATACTGCCCGGAGAGCTTAAGCTCCTGGGTTCCTCCCAGGCGTGTGCTGGTGATGCTAATGAACCAACTCACCAGCTGCTGGCACCTCAGACAGCTGCAGAGCTGTGTGCAGTGCAGGACTATGTGGATTGCTACCATCATTAACCCATTAATATTGCAGGTATTCCCTGTTGAGTGCTTCTGGAAATTGTGCTGAAATGGGAGCACCCAAGTTTACTTTCTCACATCTGTCGTATGCTGCCTCATCTTACACTGCCAAACATCAATATCTTCTGCGGATCTTAGACTGTTACACAGCTCTATAAAAGTTTAGAGAAGAATGTGCTGCTGTGTAGATTTCAGACTCTTAAGCACGTTATGAATAATACTGTCTTTATTTCTACAGTGGGAGCCAAGAAGAAAGGTTTGCTCCCGGGTGGAACAGGGAATATCCTCCTTCCCTTGATAGTCTTGGTCAAGAAAGACACTCTGGCAACTTCTCTGGCAGAAAAGCACTTCCTTTTGATATCCAGGCACTCTCAGGCCTCCTCAATCCTCAGTTTGCCAACAGAGAGGAACCTTCTTTCAGCTATGGAGCTAGAGATGGACCACGTAGTGACTTCAGAGGTGGGGACGGGCACCATGATTTCAGGGGCAGGGATTTCCCACCATCTGACTTCCAGGGCAGAGATGAGTCTCAGATGGATTTCAGAGGTAGGGAGCCACCCCCTTCTGAGTACAGGGGCAGGGATATGTACTCTGGAGACTTCCGGGAGAGAGAAGGGCCCCCGATGGACTTCAGGGGTGGGGACGTTCCCTCAGGGGACTACAGGAACAGGGACACGTTCCGTATGAACTACAGGGATAGGGAAGCACATAATATGGATTACAGGGGCAGGGAGGAACCTCCATCAGACTTCAGGGGAAGAGGATCTTACGATTTCGACTTCAGAGGTCGAGATGGGCCTCATTCAGACTTTAGGGCAAGAGACATGTCTGAGTTAGACTACAGGGGCAGAGAACATTCCTATTCAGACTTCAGAAATAGGGATGTACCTGATATGGACTTCAGGGGTGTGGGCACCTCTGATCTGGACTTCAGAACCAGGAACGCACCATCGTCAGACTTCAGAAATAGGCACAGATCCCGATCTGATCAGGATTTTAGGAGCAGAGATGTGGCTCCTCCCATGAACTTTTCAGATAGGGAAATGCCTCCTGTGGATCAAAGCGTTGTAGATTTTAGGCACAACCAATCTACTGTACCTTTAGCAGAAAGAGAGGGCTCTGGTTTAAGCACCAACAAAAGAGAGGAGTCTGCACTTGGTCTAGACAGAAGTCCCTTTGGTAGCCAAAAAGGAGAATTTCAACACTCAGAAGCACCAGCCAGAGAAGAGGAATCCCAGGGACTGGGTCTTGAAGATGGCACTTCGCACAATTTCCAAAATAGCCGTGGACCTCTTCCTGCTCTTCAGGACCAAGAGGAGCAACCTCAGACCTTTGCTAACAAGCAGCAACAGCAGCAGCTTTCTGGGGGGGAGCAGCAGAGATCCGATTCTGATCTTGGGTTAAAGGGTGAAGGTGACCTGGATTTCCTTGGGAGGCAAGATACAGACTATCGGAACATGGAATATCGGGATGTGGATCACCGGCTGCCAGGGCATCAAATGTTTGATTATGAACACGGCAAGTCCTTTGCAGAAGGAAAACCCAGCAAAGATTCTAGGCCCTATAAGAACCTTCAGGTAGGTGGTTTTGTCAATTGATGTCTCTGTTAAATGAGTATTGGCCAAAGAACGGAAGGAGTCTTTAACCATATTCAGTTCTATTCTAATTCACCATCCTTCTCTGAGATCATGCTCTGCTCCAGGTTATTTAATGGGCACCCTTTCTCTCAGAAACTCTTCCCAAGAGAAGTGCAGTTTAGCAAGTGAGAGTTGCTAAATATGTAGAACCAGATTTGGTTCAGAAAGTCCCCAAGTTGAAAATGGCCAGACAGAGGATGTTGGGGGAAGTGGTTACAGATAAACTTGTTTTGTTATTTTCCCTTGGCTATTGCTTATGAGCAGTATCAGAGAGAAGCTACTGGCTTGTGTGGGCCTGTGTACAACTGTTCTTGTACATGCTTTGTTTTCCTTCAGAGTTATCTTGGAAACCTGAAGGTAGTGGTAACTACTGAGTTAATGATAGTAATTATTAATACTGCTATCAAATTTGAGTAACTACTATTGGATTTGAATCTCCCACTGCTGGAAAGCAGAGGGATGTGATCTGCCCATTTCATTTTCCTGGAGCTAGATCTTACTATACAGCTCAGTGAGCATGTGAAGAGCTCCTCCAGCACTCCCTGAATCTCCAGCAGGGGTTAAAGCTTTGAGTCAGGCTGCTTATGGGCCTTTGCCTTTGAGTTTTCTCCTGCATTATTTTGCTGTTGCTTGTGTATCTTGTGAGCCAGCATCTCTCATTTGTAAAACCATCTTGATTGTATGAACTCAAGGACCAAGATTACCGGACCTGCCCCAAGTATGTGAAGCCAAGCAAGCTCATTCGACTGGGAGGAGTGCCTGAAACTGCCACAAAGGATGATGTAAGTGGGATTTTTCTCATCCAGAAACTTCTCTTGAGGGTTTCTAAAGTCCCACTTTTAAGTCTGGTTAGTGCATATCAGATGGTCTGTCATTTCCCCAGGGGAAAATCCAGATTTAGAAGTCACTGCAATGTTACCTGTTATCTGATTATTCTGGGTTTTTGGGGGTTCTAGAAGTGATGAGTTTTCCTGTGGTTGCATGTGGGGTGTTGATAGCTAGAAGCCTTGACTCCAGACTCTGCAACATGCCTTACTTCATCACTGCTTTATATATACCAAATATTGTTGCTACTATTTTGGGCTCAGAAGACATGTAGTGTCTAAGTGAACTTGTTTGTTCTTAGTTACTTGAAGTTGCTTAAATGAGATTTTACAAAGATGGAAAAGATAACTCTTGTTCCTGCTGCTTTTAGTAGAAAAACATAAAATGATCTCGGCTACAAGGTGAAAGTAGCTCCATTTCCTAAAGCTTCTGCTATGAATTAGAACTTAAGTTTTGGGGTTTTTTGTTTATTTGGTGAAAGTTCCAGGCATGAGAACCCCTACATGCAGCAGTTTTTGCAAGGCTTAGCTATAGTGATCATCTTCTGAGGCTTGATAAAGGAGAACTCACGGCAGGAACTTTGTCCTTCAGAGGGTGATAAGACTCAGAACAGTTGCCCTTGTACTTTGATTTTCTTAAAGGCAGTAGGACATCTTTGTCCTTAAATAAGGATCTGAGTTGAACCATCTGGCTGAAATCAGTGTAATAAACCTTTGAACAGCTGAATTGTGGTGTAAATGCTGCTCACTTCTTCAAACAAAACCCAACTCAAAACTCTGTAACAATTCTCAGGTACTGCTGGAACTTAATTCTCAGGTACTGCTGGAAAGTGTGTCAGTTTGTAACGGACTTAACCTAGAAAGGGTAGAACTCTTGGAGAGACAGAAATGTGCATTGGCAAGTATCTGGGGTTTGGAGGTTTGGTTTTGGAGATGAAGTGGATCTTGTTTTTCCTGTAGATCCTCAACGCCTTCCGAGGGCCTGATGGGACACCTGTCAAGGACCTGCGACTGAAAGATTACAGCTCAGGTGAGAATGCTTTTCCAGTGCTTCTAGTTTCAGGATGACAAGAGGGTATTTTTTACACCAATATCCTCTTAGGCAATTTGGTTAAAGTCTTACATGCCCTAATTGCAGGTGTTTTTTAATAAAAATGCCCTCTGAGTTTTGTAGTTTGCCCTCTTGTCCTCAAAATTGATGGCTATGCTCACTGCTGCCTCAGAGGTAAAGCATGTGTCCAGCTGCCTCTGGAGAGGTGTAGGAGCAGCAGGAAGAGCACTAAGGCTGTTCTAATAACTATCAAGAGTAAAGCCATGGGACAGCAGGTTAATTTCTCCATAGTTTTTTTTTTTTAACTATTACTAAATCCTTTTGGATTGTTCTAAATCTTGTTTCTGAGGTGGTCTTACTGTGGAACAAATGCTGCACAAATAGTGTCCTCAGGAAACCTGTTCCATCCTAACATTTCTCCTTCAGTAACCTGAAACTGGTGCCCTGCTTAGGTACGAAGACAGGTTAAAAAAAAAGACAAAGCAAGTTTTATAAGCAGATATCCAAATACTGGGTCTGGATGTGCTTCCTCATTCAAAGAATAAAGTTCTGCTGTACTTCTGATCAGTGTGTATAGGATTCTGAAGAAAGAAATATTTTACAAGGCTGCTTTGTGAAAAAGTTGTACTGGAACAAAGATGTGCGATGGTAGGAAGGGTGAGTCCTGGGGATTGGTGTGGATAATACTAGTAAGAAATATCTGGAAACTGGTACTTTATTTAATTTTTTTTTTTTAAACCTAGGAGAGCCGAGGCTTCTACATTCATCAGTGCTTTTTCTTATTTTCAGTGTGGGTTGTATGTGAAGCAGCTGGAATTCTTGGTGTCAATACATTATATAAAGGCTTCCAATGTGTTGAGAAACTGGGGCAGTGGGGTATTTCTCAAGTGTATTTTTGTTTCTGGAAGCTGTCAAAGGAGATTTCACAACCTTCTCAGGAACCTTTGAACTAAAGAACATCCCTGTGTCACGTAATCTGGCCCAGCAAGCAGGGCTTAAGGGGCACAGTTAGTCTTTCTTGCTTCCTTTCCTCTTTTCTAAGCATAGTTCAGCATGACTGTCGTCACCCACACAGCACTGACTGCAACACAATAATTGCAACACGCTCCTTTTTTGCCTGTGCTGATGAGATTTGTCAGTTGTGGTTTTTTTCCTTCTGAAACATGTCACTTCAGTAATAAATCAATCTGAACTGGAAATTTCTTCGTAAGTCTATTCCCATGTATGCTATTAGGACTTACTGCCCTCATTAGAGAACTGCTGTTTCTTCCTTCCCCTTTGCTGTTTCAAAGGCTGCTCAGGATGAGACACAGTGTCTGAAGTTATGTGCAGAAGCTCCGGTATCTGCGGGTGGTCACATGTGATGCAAGGGTTGCAGCTTTTCTGCTGTCTCTCCAAAAGCTGCATTCTGTTTCAGGCTGTCTCTTCAGCTGCAAAGTTGGCTTTTGAAAAAGTTTCTCTGGCAATTGTGGGGATGCAAAGAATGAAGTTAAAATTAGCTCATGTTTTCTGAGCTGTGTAAAGCTGTTGTTTAACCCTGTCCAGTCAACATCAGTCATTTAAGCCGTGTAGCTTTGTTCAAGGTTACGTGGAGGCTCCAAAGTCTTTGTTTTGCATTGTGTCCTGAGGCTGCATTTAAAGAGCTCTCTGATCTTTCTTGCACAAGATGGATATGTTTAGGGCAATAAAAGCTTCCTGCATTGTGAATACTTCTTTTAGAAATTGGGTAACTATAAGCTGTAGTAAAATTAATCCAGCTTTTCACATTAGCTCCTCCTAGAGAAGTGTAGAGAATTGAATTAATATTAACTTCTGAAAGGCTAGACTTCTTTGAAACTAGAGGCCAGTTGTGGGCTAAACAATGCTTTTGTGATGGGGTGTGTATGTAAATATCCATAAGAATGAAAAGCAAACCTTTTGGATTACTGATGTCTCTGGGATACACCTGCACTGCTGTATCGGCTCGGTGGGACTGAGGCAGCCTGGCTCAGAGGAGCACGTGCTAAGCCAGTCTGAGTGGGTTGTATATTTTTGAGTGCTGTCCAGAAATGTTAAAAATAACATTAATCATGAGTATGCATGTTGAGTGTGTTTGAGAGAAGAATGCCTGCAGCTGTGGGGGAACAATAACAGCCGTAACAAATAACACGTAATTAACTCGAAATAAGTGAAGTTTGGATCAGTTTCTCAAAAAGATAACGTTTATCATAAAGCTTATCTCAGCAGCTTCAGTGTAATGATTCCACTGTATGATCTTTTACAAGACTCTTTCTGGTTTGGGGAAAAATATATGGTTGATTTTTCTTGGAAAAAGCAGCTCAATTTCTTTATAAAGCCCCTTTTTTTAACATACTCTGTATGTGCGAAGGAAAGTCTATTTTCACTGTAGGCTGTGCTGAGAATGGAACTCTGTTCTTAATATACCTGGTGTGATTTGGTATGCATTCAAGCTGTTGATTCTTTAGATTATTTTGTCTCTGAAGCCCACAAACTGAAATGATGGCTAGGTTTTAAACAAGGCAGTGAGAGACCTTAAGAAGTGGCATAGTAATTCTATTTAAATCAAAGAGGCAGATATTTACAATGATAAAATGTCAGACTTTATAGTATTACCCTAAAAGACATTAACTTGTAATTTCCATCAGTTAGATTTTTGAGTTGATGCCTGTACATTTAGACTGAAAGTGCCAAATCCATTTTTTGGAGGAAGAGGGTTTCTTCCAGTGTGATGTGTAAGTCTTGGCAAAAATAGCTGTATTAACTATTTCAGCTTGCGTTCTCAGGTGTGTTTGGTCATGTCTGTCCAGTTAATCTTTGCAAAGAACAAACCTTGAGGTGACCATGGAACCTTCTCAAAAATTATCAGCTGCTTTTGTGTGCAGTGCGTCCTGGAGCCTTGGGACAGAGCAGAGCATGGATGTCATCTACTGCTCCTGGAGATGCTTGTGGTGATGACTTGTCAGCAGCTCTCTGGGGAGGGGTTGTGAGCTCCCCTATCCCATCTGAAGGTGCTTGTCTCTGCTTGCTGGGCTCAGAGCTTTCATGTGGCTTTACACCGTGGTGTCCCCTCCGTGGAGGTATTGGTGCAGTGTGTGACAACACTGGCTGCTTGTGTTATGGGGACTCTTCTCCTCCTGTTACTGTCCATGCTCCTGCCTCTGTGCTTACTGACAGGAACTTGAAGATGATAACTTTTGACCTTTGATGAGTCTTAACATGAACACGTGTTGCCCTGGTTTTGATTTTGATCATATTTTAAACTTGCCGCCTACCTGATTTTCATCAGGCTTTGTTTCTACTTCCCTGACTAATGTCAGACATAAGCCTGAGGTCTCATCTTGAGGGTCTGATACGCACAGAACTCTGGCTGAGTCACACACGTGTGCCCTGGAGAAGGAAGCATGTGGAGCCAGCCTTATCTTAAAGGGCTGCTTATCTTAAACGACACTGCAGTGGTGTCCAAAGTAATAAGTGGAGGCACAAAGCATGTTCTGAGCCTTCTGTTCAAATTGTTTTCCTGGATGCAGCATGCAGTGGGACAAGCCTGGAACATGTGTTTTCCAACCAGGATTCGTGTTAGAGTTGGTACCAGCAGCTGTGAAAGCTGTTCAGGGAAAGTAAACCTGAGAAATGGCTGGCAGCCCACGAGACATTTCTGGTTCACTCCATCAGCCCATCTTACTGAGAGGAATGTTTTCTGGGCTAGGAGAGCCTGGTGTAGAGTGGACTCTCACTAGGGTGGAGAGCAGAGCAGCGAGGAGCTCTGAAGTAGACCTAGAGGGACCAGGTGAGCTGAATTCTAGTCAGCAGGAGCAGTGAGATCTACCCCAGCCCCTTTATGTACTCTCTAAATTAGTGCAGCACCTCAGAAATTGGGAGATTTGGGTTTTTAACCCTATTCTGACCCTTACAAATTCTTGCTTTTGAACTCTGTGTGGGTATGTGGGAGCACAATATAGCACCCCTGAGGAGCAAAGCAACCATGGAACAGGAATGCCTGGAGCAGGTGGAAGCTCCCTGAACACCAGTAATGCTTGGGACCAGAGCACAGATACAGGTGACTGATGCTAAGGGACAGGCTTCTTCCTGTGGCAGAGGACCACCCAAGAAATGTAGTGTCACTTGAAAACATGAGTTGCTTTATAGCAGCTGCCTGCTCCATTTTGAAAAGCTTTTGTTTTAGCAAGTATTATTTCCACTAAATGTATTTTTTTGCTTGCTCAGCCACCTTCTTGCCCTGGTATTCATGTTCTGTTTCATTTCTTCAGATCAGCCCCTTATGTGGTGCTTGGAACTGCTTCCCTTATCCCTCCCTGTGTTAAACTTAAAATTGCCTCTGCCAAGTCCTACAAGAAACTGGATTATCTTGCTTTTTCTCTCTAAGCTCTGCCGCATTGGTGCCCTGTTAAATATTAATAAGCCTCTTAGATAAATCTTTAAAAGGTGCTGCTTTTTTTTTTTCCCCTCCAAGTGCAGTCTATCTTGTATATCACAACAGTGAATCATTGGTTTCAGAAATATATCACGAAGCCTCTGGAATTCAGAATTGTATTTTTCAGTGTTATATTTTGCTAAAACTCATAATCTAAGAGTCCAGAAATTTCCAGCTCATGATGGAAAAATTGGTGCTTTTTTTTTTTTTTTTTTAAATTGGTGCACCTCTCCTCAGTAGGGATAAGTTCTCCATTTTCCATGACTGGAGTGCATTCCAAGGCAGTGAGATCACCTTTCCCTTGAGGCAGACATGGCTGTGCATTTGTCAGGCCCACATATAACAGGGTTTTAGCTTCCTTACTGTGGGTGGTGTTTGGGTAGGACTCCTCTTGGAGGCCAGAAGTGCTGGCAAGATGCTGCTCCTGCCACAGGTGCCATTGTGCTGCAGCTCCCAGCCTTAGGTAGGACTGGAGAGGTGAGCTGCTCCTCTGCAGGGGGAGGGAGTGTTTCTGGAACTGTGAGAAACTGAAACCTTTTTGTTTCCTTTCTGGAGTGATGTAGTGCCCTTGGGGAAACCCCTCTGAAGGGTGGGTTTGTGATGACCTGGTGGCTTCACTATAGAGGACTTGGCACCAACCCTTTGGTGTTAGATGAGGATTAGGTCCTGCAAGGACTTATATTCTTGGGTTTGGTACAAAGCACATGCTGTGGGATGTCTCTAGCACTTGCTGTGGTGCAGAGGGGCATCTGGCCTGTTGTGTTAATTATACAGAGGACAGCTTGGCTCACCATCAAGGCTGGTGCTGATGCACCACAGGACGAATAATCTCCTGTGCTTAGTGCTTTGCACAGTGAAGATTGTGTGGCCCACTCTGCTGCATCAGCCATGACTCAGGCATGCAGGCACTTGCCAAGAGCTGAGGTGACCATTCCTGAGCTCATGAGATGCTGTTGCACACGAGGAGTTTCCCCTTGAGGTGTGGTGAGATGCCCTGGTCATCAGCAGAGTTATGCAGACTGCAGGGCTCACCTGCCAGGACTTGAGCAAATATCTTCAGCACTGATCTGCCTGAACCAATTGATTCTAGCTTGTAGCCAGAATAGCCTGCCAAGAACCAAAAAATACACTTAGCTGGAATGAGTCCATGGTCATCACAATAGCAGTCCTTGCCAGTTTTCCCAGCTGTGTGGGCAGTAGGCTTTTAGCTTGCCTTGCTTGGTTTCAGGGCACTAGTGCGTTGTCTCTTGGAAGCAAAAGGTGTTCTTGCTCTTCTTTCCTCATCTGTGGTGTGGTGGCATAGGAAACAGGAAGTACCAATCTGGTCTAAGTCAGTGTTTGTGACAGTGAGCAACCTTGGTTCAGGGTTATAAGGCCTGTTCCGAACAGGCAACAAACACATCCATCCATAAAACATGCTCACAGCCTTTTTTACATGCAGAATTCATTTTTACAAAGGTGTTCGTTCCTTTTGCATCTCTGGAGCAAAACTTCAAGGCTTTGCACAGTGTACTGACATTGCCTTGATTACCTTGTGCTAAGATGACAAGTTGTATATCCTGGAGACCAGGTTCACATTAGCAGCACTTTAAAACCAAGTTCCTGGGTGGAACACCTTCCCAGGTATGCAGCTCACAGACCTCTCTCATGGGGTTTAGTGAAAGC
Organism: Polioptila caerulea; assembly: GCA_013397295.1. NCBI lineage: Eukaryota > Metazoa > Chordata > Aves > Passeriformes > Certhiidae > Polioptila > Polioptila caerulea. Next base: position 70,008 of record VYXF01007697.1, read on the forward strand.
CCCAGCCTTCCTCAGATTCCAGGTTTCTGTACAAACATAATGCAATACTTTGTCTTTAATGAAACTACAGTGTGTACAATCTTAGCATTGGGTTTTTTTCCCTCCTCTCCTTTGTGCTGGTGTATAAACTATCCTCCTTGGGCCAGGAAGAGTTGACAGCCATTTGGGGCTCTGGCTGTTGTAGTTCCTGTAGTTTATGGAGCTGCTGGTATCCACCTTTGAGGGTGTCTCACGCAGGTTCTTTCTGTGTCTTATTCTCCAGGATGGAGGGAGGAGGATGGACTGTAGTGCTCTATCTTTCAAAATACAGCTCTGTTTCATTTCCTGTGGTTTCAGTGTTGTTCTCTGTCACAAATGAGTGTGTAAAAGTATACTTCTTTACACAGAGGGACAGCAGGAAGTGACAGGCTTTTTCCCAGCAGCAGGTGTGGCTTGTAAATGCTCAGCCTTTGAAAGGGATTGGGGATATGGCTTGTTGCAGATTGTCCTGTTTATTCTAGTACAGCTCTTCAGCTTTAGTAGCTCTGAAGACCAATTTATCTGTGCAGTAAAGAGATCTGACAAATTTATGGATGCTCAGAATCCACCAGCTGGTATTGAGAGAGCTCATGATTTCGGCTTCTGTGGTAACATAGATAGATTCCTGCTGTCCCTGCCATGCTGTGGGGGTGCCCTTCAGCTTTTCAGACTGGTTGGACAGATTTATTTCCTCTGCCTGCCACGGAAGGCACTACTCTGGTGCCCATCCTCACTGCAAAGGCAGTGCCTGCTGAGCAAGCACAGGTACAGCCATTCCTGAGTATGTCCAGGAACTCCTTTTTCTTGGAAGCATTGAGTATATGATGCCTCCTAATAGTGGCCCAAAGTAATAGCACAGAGATCCAGAGAGAGCCCTGTGTTCTCCAGCATTATTCACTCTGGTATGGATGACCTACATCCACCATCCTTCCCTGGAGGAAACAGGCAACTCTTGTGTGTGAGGTCATGGGCCCATAGACAAAATCTCCCACACATGAGGTGGATCTTCCTTTTAACCACAGAATGGCAGATTCTCTGAGAACAGGGTGCACAATCCCTGTCTCCATTACCTGAGCTCCCCAAAGGTCAGTGTGTGATTCCTTCAGGGATGTAGAAGTCCTTCATAGTCACTCCATACTTTATGCTGTAAGCTGCCCTTGGAGCAGTAGAACTTTGTCCTCTAGCATGGATGAAACTCTGTGGAACATTTCCTCAGCTGCACCCTGCTCTGCCAAGCTGTCTCTGGAGGAGGCAAGCAGCAAGAATCTCCTGCTTCAGCTGCTGGCCATGGCTCTGTTTTAATGTGCCATTTCTCTGAGTCCTAGAAGTCCACAGAACTGCAAATGCTTTTCTTCTGTGGTAGTTCTGTCCTATCCTAGCGGGGAAAGCACAAGTGAAGTGTTGTTAGAATGGTGGGGAAGCTCTCTGCCTATAGAGACTGCATTGCATCCATGTGCCCTGAGGCTGCTTGGCTCTGCCTGGCAGATGCAGGCACCTGCCCCACGCTGGCAGGTGGCCCAGCTGCCCAGGTTGGTGTAGTGTCCTTTGGTGAGCTGCTGTGTGGAGTTACTGTAACGGGAGACCATCTTCTTCCTGTCCCTGAGGAGAAGGAACATCTTTGTGTTGCACCAGAGCCGCCGGGGGTTTGTCACAGTTGTTTTTGCAAAGGCAGGTGATGGCTCCCCATGGACGGGAGGTGACCTAGTGCCTTGAGCGTGTTGGGGTTGTGCAGGAGCCCGACTGACTGCACGCTCACTCCTAGAATCAAGAAGCTGGATCACCTCTCGGATTGGATGCCTTTGTCATGTTGCCATCCTGTCTTCTTTCCAAAGCTATCTTTGCTTTGGCACAGGCAGGGCTGCTGTCACTACAGGATCTTTTCGTTTGGTCTTCTAAAACTCCGGAGAGATTTTTTTTTTGTCTTCGCACTGCTTACAGCCCCTATGAGAACAACATTATGGTTTTCCTTTATTTAGATCTTTGATATAACAAACTATGGTGAAGTAACACATTACTATGTGTCAGTTGTTCAGTAGAAACTGTGTCTGTATAGAGACAAGACTTATTTTAAATCTCAAGTCTTTGATCTCTATATCTGAAGCCAAAGAACAGTAATTTTAAGGCAGGCTTTCAGGATTTTTAGCCAAACGATTGCATGCTAGCAGGGACCCTCCATTTGCTGTCAAAATTCACTTTGCTAACACACATCTGTTTCAGAGGCAGAATGTTCCTTATTCCAATGCTTGCAGAGCTGCTTCCTGGAGCTCTAAATGTGTCCTTACTCCTAAGTATTAAGCGTTTGTGCCATTTTCAGTGCAGAAGACAGCCTAGCATGCTTTGGGAGCATCCGTAAAGGATTGTGTATACATAGAAGCACTTAAGGGGAAGCAGAAGCCCTCTGCAATCTATGTGCACTCTCTCCTTGCATTCTGATCTCATCTGTCGTACACAGCCTGTGGTACTGTAGACTTGCACAGCTGAAAGGAAGTAGCTAAATAAGGTACAAGGGTTCTTTTACACAGTTGACCTAAAACATGGGGGGAGATGAGGACGTGCATGTTTTATGGCTGTGCTAGGGCCAAAATCTGGGCAAGTTCAAGTGTTCCTGATGGAAAGATCATTTGGACAGTGTAGCTGTGCTCAGAGGTTGTGTGGGGGGCATACCACACAAGGATTTCTTTCCTTTTTTACAGTTTATGTTGATCATATATGCTTCTGCAAATCATTTCTCAATTCTAATTTCTTGTGGATCCTGAAACTGTAGCATTGTACTAATCAATAGGTGAAGAAACCAGGAATTATATCTGCATGTGAAACCTTGCATGTGAAGTTAGGCCTCTTTGAGTCAAAAACCTCACACTATTCTTCAGCAGTGGTTTTGCTTTGCTGGTTTGATTGCTTTGGTTTTACTGCTATGATCTGAAGAATACCAGAGGGTGTCTAAGAGCTCTCACTCACAGGGGAGCACTGCTTACCTTGGGATGCCTGTGGAACCAGTTCCTGCCATAAGGTGCCTAGCCCTATTCCTCCATCAAAATTCCATGCCCTGCTTCTGGTAACAGCACCTAAATTGTTGGCATTCTGACAGGCAAACTGTGTGAAGGCTTCAGAAACAAAACCAACCAAGCTCAGCAGCTGCTACACAGAGCTGGACCAGCCCTATGGAGGAGGCAGGGAAGAGGCACAACAAGGGTTGGTGGCAGGAGCCTCTGTAGTTGCTCCCCCTTAAGAACCAGCCTCGAGCCACTCGGTTTTGTTTCAAGTGTTGTTCTCTGGGTAATGTGATTGTTGCAGGTGGTGGAGAAATCGGCAGCCATTGCGTTTTGAAGGTGTGGTGCCATTGTTCCACAGGCTTCCATTTCAGTCACCTCCCTGCTGTGGCCTAAAATGGCAGGATGCTGTGGAGGAGCTGGGCGCAGGGGGCAGAGCAGGGGGGGCGTGCCGCCCAAGGCTGATGTTACTCCGGAGTTCTCACATCCTGAGAGCGCTTGTCACATCCATGCAAAGCTCTGGATCTGGGGGAGGGGAAAAGTGTCAAGCCCCCACACATCTTCAGCAGTGGTTTTCAGCAAGTGGCTCCAGGCTGCTCTCTTCTTGCATCACTACTTCAGTGCTGTCTGTGCAAGGACAGCTTGTAGTGAATTCCAGAACGCTGCGTCCCTCTGCGAGCCAACCACAAGAGCTGAATGTCTGGCCTGGAGCTGCATTTTGGCAGGATATGGGGCCCATGGTTATTGTTTTTGTACATGCTATTGCTGCTATGTTTATGAGTTTGGTGGGGGAGAGCAGAGGTGGGGAAAGTGCAGAAGGAGAAATGCGCTGGGCCTCCCCTCAACTGTATCCATGTAATGCTTGGAATGATCCTCTGGCATACATTCATCCAAGCGTCTGAGCTTTTGTATCTCTGTATAACATTCAGCCTTGCACTCTCACTTGTGTCATGCTGGATTAAATCCATGTCTAAACTACTTGTTCCCTTTGTGAGGACTGGGATGTAAATGTCCCTTTATTGCAGAGCAAATAGAATGAAAACTACTGCAATCTTGCTTTGTGTTTCTCACGAGGTCTCCTACACATGGCAGTAAGATAGTGCTCTGATCTTGCCTTTCTGATTGCAGCAGCTTTCAAAAATCTTCTCTGAAGAGGAATCAGGAGCCTTATGGGCTGACAAATATCACGCAGCCCTTTTCTAAACAGAAGGGAAAGAAGTGACTCGAGAGTTCTGGATTTGAGTAAGGCTTTAAAATGTGCCACGTGAGGCTGCACACTGTGCATGGAGTAGCAGAGGTGTCTGCCCGGAATGCAGAGCAGTCTCCCAGCAAGGGGCAGCACTGCTTCTGGAGAGCAGCTGCCTTCTGCAGAGAGGAGAATTCCTTAATTTTTATAATGTGATCTGGTGTGGCTGTACTGCAGAGTAGAATGGATGCTATGGGAGCAGCTGGATCAGTTTGGTTCAATCCTGCCAGCTGAAACCATACCTCTAGTTCCAGGTGCCCACTTGATGTGAGAGTGTCAAGTGGCTTTAGCTGCCTTCCACCACAGATGTTGTGCTGCTGGACTGCATCTTCCACTGAGTTGAACAGCACACAGATTGATAAATTTCCGTTTGGCATAATTGTATTGGCTAAAATAATATGGGAAAGTGGAATAAATTCCTCTGTGAGGTGGATGAGGTGCTAGATTCAAATTGGAGTCTTGTTAGTAAAGGCAAAGGTGCAAAGTCAGGATTGTGTTGTTTGAACAGCATGCAAGGAGCTTCCAGAATTAAAAAAAAGATTAAAAAAAATCAGCAGGGTTTGATGATGAAATGATTTTGTGTGGTCCTGTCTTTGATGTGGTAAAGTACAAAGATGGTAAAGTGAGAGAGAAGGAAAAACTAGAGAGTGCAGCAGATGTTCTTAGGCATAGGCTTGAGGGAGATGGGGGCTGTTTTCCAGGAGGCTGGAATGCCTTGCCTGAGAGAAGCATGCATGGAAGGTGAGGGGCTGAAGCAGTAGATATAGATAAAGAATACAGATACATACTTGGTTTGAAAATACCGGAGTCGAGATTTGCATCTTTAGTAGGAGGGAAGATGAACCCTTCACCAGGACAGCTAGGTGCCTAAAATGGCACAAATCACATGCAGACTGGCCTTCCTCTTGCTCCAAACCAGCCAAAACAGCAGCAGGAGGAGGGAGCCAAGCCCTCTCACTGCTTATGCCCCTGTAGGATCATCTCTGCCCATGATCATCTGGAACGTACTCCTTTGGAGTGTGGTGGCCTTGACATGTGAAGGGTGAGGCTGTGACTTTAGGTTGTTCCTCAGCACTCCAGTTCTTGGAGATAGTTTCAACATCAGGGATGGATCTTGTGTTGGTCTTAGATTCTGTAGCGTTCCCCCTGCACTTTATTTGGGACATAATATTTCAGTGCAGGTAACTGAAGTACGTAGTTAAATCAGTGGGTCCCTTCTGCAGTGACAGAGATGACAGCTTTCCAAGGAGTGAGAAGAGTAAAGGCTCTATAGTTTCTTGAATCTAAACTTAAAGCTCCCACACCCTCTTGTTATGTGTGCAGTGACATCTATACCGAAATGAGAAAGTTGGAGTTCTTGTTCCAGCTCAGCTGCACTTTTTCATAATGCAAGGGATTGGACTTCAAAAACTAAGCAGGTGTTGGAAGAAAAATAGCAAAGGCAAAGGAATTGTGTTAGTTCTTTCTGAAATATTGCCCAATTAAAATACTGGCTATTTGTGTAAAATACATCTGCAGCAAGGTACTTGGAAATGATTTATCAACACTTACTTTGGAGAGTGCTGCCTCCAAGGTAGCGCAAAATGTGAAACTGGCAATGGAAAGTCACTATGACTTAGAAAAAACAAACAGCAAAGCAATTATTTCTTGCCCTAAGAGAGGGTGTGACTGTCACTGGGTTGCGTAAGGGAAAGTGGGAACACTACTATTAACATTCACGGTAAACTGCTCAGTTAATCATCAGCTAGTCCCTGCTTTCTTTCTTTTTCATTCTGAGGTAGAGGGGTGGTGGTTAGAGGGCTTGTCATTGGAGGGAAAGGGAAATTGATTATTTAATGTGGCTTTCTTTGTGACAAAGCACTAACATGACTCCCGTCTGTATTTAAATGCTGTCCCCAGGTTACGACTATGGCTATGTCTGCGTGGAGTTTTCACTCTTGGAAGAGGCCATCGGATGCATGGAAGCCAACCAGGTTGCTTTACAATTCGGTCAATGCTGCTAGAAGATTTTTAATTTTTTTTTTGGTGGGGTGGTGGAAAGCCATTGAGGATTTTGTGAAGGAAGATCTGTTCTTATATAATACACAACACCACGGTTTAAATGTTGTTGTTCCCAGAATCTTGTATCAGGCTTAGAAATGCCAGCTTGGAAGAGCTGCTGGACACTAAGTGGTCTGCCCTCCTCCCTGGTATGTGTCAGCTCACTGGCTGCAGTCAGAGGCTGGTGGCTGACAGACTCCTACTGCAGGTTTTGACCCTGCTGTTTTTGTACTCACTGAAATGCAGGGGGGATGAGCTGTGCTGGCAGTAAATGCTTCCCCTGGCTGTTCGTGCACACACACATGCACATGTGACTGTAGGTGCATACCCTCGTGTGCTGCTCTGAGTCAGCTGTGACTGGAGTGCTCCACTCTGCCATATGCCTTCTGTGTGGGAGAGATGCTTAATTGTGCATCTCCCCCATGTCTATCCTGTCCTTTGACAACCCAGAGCTGCAGACACAAGGACTACCCTTATGTGCAGTTGAGCCTGGTAAACCTGAACATTGCCAGACAAAGGACAGAATGACTGAAATCCCCAGTAACTGTTCAAGAGAGGCCTTTACTCTGACCTGGTATTTGAAGCTACAGCTGTTGTCCCCATACAAGAGCAAGATGCATACAATTTTTTAGATGAAACATAGATTCCCATCTCACACTGCCCTCCCTGTGCCTTGGAACTGCAGATGATGGATCCCTCAACAGAGGCAACTTCTGATCCCACTTCCTTCACCATATCCCTTAAGTCTCCTCTCTGCTGCTTTCTTCCTCCTAATTTGCCTGAGTAAGAATCCATATCAATTATCTTAAGACTTTTTACCTGAATCCCAGGTCTTGCTGTCATGGGAGGACAGTTATGAGTCAGATTCAGAGCTGTGCATCTGTGAAAATGTACTTACAGTTAATGAGTCTTCACAACTGTGGTTTCAAAGGTCCCTCTAAGTGCTCGAATTTGCCTCTATCTTCAGTTACAGAGGTATTGCAACTTACAAAAACGTTTTACAGAAATGATTCTATTGCTGGGAAAGAGCCTGGCACATTCTCACCAAGGTGGTGGTGAGGAGCAGGGAGAGAGAAGGCTTCAGAATTAATTATTACTTTTATCAACAGTGGCAACTTTTATTTCCCCTTCAGTGTTTCTACAATTCCCAATTTATTTTGTTGTCACTGGGGAATCTATAGTTATAGATTACACTGCTTTTAACTGAGTGCCTCTCCATATTCTCTCCACCATTCTGCTCACGTGAAATAACATCTTTGTATGCAAGAGCAATTCCCAAGTATCTGGGAGTTTGGGAATCCCTCTTTTTCTGATTGATGCCTGCTCTGCCCTTTCTCCCATTTGGAGTATATAGAATTGGGCAGGTGTTTTAACTTGATCAGGTTTGGTCCATTGCTACAATAGAGAGCCTGTAGGCACCAATCCTTAAACTGAATTGAGTGCCCCGAAAATCACTGCACACACAGGCATGGGAAGCAGCTCTGGCTGGTGTTCTGCTGCTTACACTGACCTCCCCAGCATCAGTTACAGCAGCCATTCAGGCTGGGGAATGCTTTCCTGTGCTTCCCTTCCCTACTAGTGACAGGAGTTGAGGCCCCAGCCATACACACCTGGGATGTGCTAAAAACAGACAGACTATGAAAGTCTTCCTGTTTTCTTCCTGGCTCTGTGTGTGTGCTGAAAAAAGCTGGAAGATGGAGTGCTTGGAAGGGATCATCTCCCAAGCCTCCATATGCCAATCTTCATCATGTTTTAGTAGATCTACAGTAATTAGTAATTAGAGAAGTTAGAAATGTGGGGTTTGGAATGACCCAAGCTACATTCATTTGATCAGGAGAGCTGTAACTTCTCGATTGCCCCACATAGGTTAACTTGTCTAATCTGCTTTTGATTTAACATGAAAGAGAGCCCTTCTAATTACCTAAATAAAAAAAAAAAGCTGAGCAATATTTGTACCTGACATACTGCAAAGGAAATAGGTGACTTGAAAATTTTCAATAATAGACAAATAGAGACCTTCAGATAGGGAGTTATGAGTTTTCCCTGGAGAATAGATATTCCACTTCAATGACTGCCATGGTAGAGTTGCAAGATCATCTCCTTAGACTGAGAGTCTGCATTTTTGCAAGCTGCAAAACCGAAAACCTGTGTTAGCTAAGACACAGATTCTTTGATAGTTCAGTTATTTTCAGAAGGTTATCAACTGTCCCTGTCAAATTCAGTCACTTGTGAGAGCATAAATAGCAAGTGACATGCTGGTCCCTCACTAGTCAACCTGCCTCTTTCCCAGGCATCTGCAGGCTGGGAATAAATAGCTTGTGCAAAACCAGCATTTTTGATGCTGTTTAATGCCTGTTGAACTGCCCCTGCCTGAAGAACAATTTGCTACATCCCTATATTGTATCATTCTGATATTGTGAAATCTTATATTGTGTGTGTTTTACTCGACACACACCAGCACCCACTTAGGATCATTGCCAGACTTGCAAACTACAGATTTACCAGGTTCAACTCCCTCCATTCAGTAAATCTTAGCATATATATGTGACTGCTGAGATTTGAGGGGGCTTTTCTGTTATGTATATTTTGATAAGGAAACACCCATATTCTGTGTTGCCCTAATTTTGCAGGGGAGTTTCATTCCACGTGTATTAACTGCCACAGCTAAAGTAATGACAACATTAATTGCTTTGACTTGTTGATTGTTGCATTGGCAACTTATTCCAGTGCCAGGGTCCCAGCTAACACACATGAAGGCTGCTGGGTTGCTGTTATTCCCAGTGTGGAGGTGCCGGGCACAGGGCTGGATGAGTGAGGTGCCAGGTGCTGGCTCTCCCACTGGCTTTGCAGGGCAGATGAGCTGTTGATTTGTTGTGCAGAGCCTAGATCCAGCCCTTGTAGCAGCCTTGTGGTTGGTGATGTTCCTGGTGGCCTTCTGTTTCACAGTGGCTGTCACTTGAGTTGTGTGAGACACCTTTTCTGTCTGTGATGAGCTGCTTCTCTGTTGGGGAGAAAGTTATATTGAATGGAAAGTGGGGTTTCTGTCTGTTAAGCTGCATGATTTCTCCTAAATAATTTTCCCTCCCTTATTCTCGTTTTTGAAAGGGTGTGGTGTGGCATTTGGCATTTCTTTGGCATAGCCCCTGGTATAGTTGTGTTCCTGTCTGAGGACACCAGGTTAGCTTCTTGGAAGCAACTTTGGGAATACATCCCATGGCTGCTCTTGTCCATAGGCATGGGATCTTTTTTGTATTCCTGCTTTATGTGTAGAAAAGAACAGATATAACAAGCAGGTTACTTGATGGGAGAAAATCAGGTGGGAAATGAAGTACCCTTTGTGTACTGTTGTGTGTTGTAAAGGCAGGAGGAGAAACAGAAGGAGCCTGTCTCTGCTGCTTCCATATTTTACTGTTTTCACTGAGATGGAGCTGGTTGTTATACTTGTGGAATCAGGATGGGTTTTTTGAGCTCAGGAGCAAATGGTTTGTCTCAACTGACTCTGTAGTATTGTCTCCAAATCTGCTCAGGCCTCAAACTTAGCAACACTGGCTGCATGAATATTTCCTAGCTTTTGTTGCTAGTAACTAACAGCTTTGTAATCCTTTCCTTCTATTTCTTAGGAAGGAGGGCAAGAGGAGAGCAATAGCATGAACTTCTAAAAATGCATACACTGTACATTATTGTGCAGGTCTCCAGGCATGTGCTGGAGTGGTTGTTTGAGACTTGCTCTTGTGCCCTCCTGCACTGAGGCTGGCACTTGTCAGAGAGCCTGTGGTGCACTGCTGTCCTGGTTCAGCTTGCTGAGCACACCAATGTCTCCACTCCCTGCTTGTTTTTCACTGGGGAGGGTAAGAGGGATTCTCACTGGATTATGTGGGTGCTCACTCGAGTATGTCCCACTCCCATGAAACTAGAAACATTAACTGTGTGTTTCTCCTGCTCTGAGCCTACTTCCCCGTATCCATTCACTGCAGGGCCTTTCTGTATTCTGTGTGAACAGAGCTTCTGGTGCAGATCAGATTTCACAGGCTTTTCACTGTAGCTGTTGGTGTTAAAATCCACAAGATGCTGTGACAAGCAAGCAGGCAAAGCTTAGGACTTTCTGTCCTGAAAACATTTGCAGTAACAAGCCACAACTGTGTGTGGCTTCCCAATTAAATAAAGAAGGAGCATGTGCTTATCCTGAGAATGGAACTTCTCCTGTGACCTCTAGCCTTGGAGCCTGTGGTATGGGGAGTGTGTTGCCATTTGTAAGAGAAAATGTGTGTCCAAGCATCAAAACTAATTGCTTTCCTTTTGGTAGAATGTGCCTGATTGTGGAGTCTGGAATTTTTTTTCTAGAATCTGCCAGATTCCCCCTATAATGGAAGATGACACCTGCCTCAAATGCATTTTCACGGGCTGTCTGGTATCCATCATTTATTCACTTGACAATGTTACTCTGTCTCTTTAGCTTTAACCTGCAATTGAGGGTGGTGGTGGCACGTCCACAAATACACTGAAATCTGTTTGTGTGTTAGGCTAAGGAGGTGGCCTTGCTTTTGATCTGTTCTCCTTGGATGCACAGCTGGCATTATCTTCTGTTTTTCTTGTTGCATATTAGGTGTGTGGATTTTGCTCAGGTTGTATCATTAGCACACCTCTTTTCCCCCTGCTCTCCCTCACCCCTACAAAGCCTGTCCTGATTTTGTCTGTGTGGATTTCTTGACTCTGCTTTTGGAGTCTTCCAGTTTGAGTGAGAGGCTTGTATACCTAGGCAGTTTCTTCTGTAAACATCCTAACGGTTTGGGAAACATGCACATTGTGGAGGAATTTTTATGAGCCACCTGGCCTGTGGAAAGTTCTCTCCACAGGCTAGTGGATGAGTGGATTTCCAGGCAGCAGAGCTGATTGGGGTTTTTTTTGTATCTGATCCAGTGTGTGACCTTGTCACAAGTTCACCCTGGTCTTACATCACAGTGGCTTGACCTGTTGAGTCAATCATTTTTTCATTCCCTCTTGTGTCTCACTAATCACCACATTGTACCAGCATTTAACTGGAGTTGTAAGCTTTTTAGATCGGTATGGAAGCCTGCACTGGGAAGCTCCTGGAGCTGGGCAGACACTTGCCTGTGAATAAGCAGTTGGATCTGCCTGCAGTGACCTGTGACAGGGCTGGGTGCGTGGGTGTACATGTGTGTATCCTGCAATGAAGCTGTGATAAATGCACTGCCTGTTTGGGAGGACTGACTTAATCTCTGCTGAGACCTTCCATGTGCAGAGAAGGGTGGCTTTTGTTGTAAAATGTAACTGCCAAAAAGTACCGAAAATATTTCTCTGGACCTTTTTCTCTTCCATCTTCTCAACATCTTCTGTCATCTCAGCTCTCCAAGCCGTGTGAATCCTCTTAGTCCCTCTTCCTTTGGCACAGAAGTTTGTAAGAGATCTTCTGCCAGAGACTTCACACACTCTTTCTTTCAGCCAATAGTAGCTTCCCTATGTTTTCTCCAGCCCTACCCAGACAAAAAAACTACAACCTCCTTCTTGGCAGCTCTGTCCTGCCTTGCCTCAGGAAGCAAACCATGCCACCCAATGTGTTTTTAAAATAAGTTCACTTTTCACTAGAAGAGTTGTGAAGCTGCATCTTCTTGCTCTGCTTGTGTGATTCCCAACTTGTTATATCCCTCCACCTCCCTGCTCGTATTCCAAAATCCTGTGCTCCTTTTTCCTTCAGCCTCACCTTACACATGTGGTGGGGACTGTATTTGTTTGCTGCTGCTGAACTGCTGCTCTGCAATGGGATTGTCCCAGAGGACAGCTTCTGTGTGAGCTGGCTGGAGCACGCAGCACATGCTTCAGTGGGACTTCCTCAGTATCTCTGATTGCTGCTGGGGATGAGTGGCCCAGCAGGGTTATCTCAGGACTCAAATATTGCTGTATATTACAGAATAATCTATTCTGTGTGCTGAGGTTGGCTTGGACTGCTATATAAATAGGTTGTTTCACATAAAGCACGACTCCCTACCCTTCTCTAAAATGAAACTGCTCTCCCTCCTGGCCCTTGCATGTCTGTCCTGGTGATGGATTTGTTGGAATTTTTTGCCCATTAATCTGTGTGATGATGTAACTCTGAAATAACTGTTCTTTCCCTGTAGATTATAAACGCCTTGTTAATCAAGTTGTTCTCTGTTGGATTAGGTATTCTGTTCACAATGCCAGGAGCTGGAGGGAATAATTGTGATTTCCTGAAATTTGTTTCAATAACTTGATCTGTGAGTGATGGACAGGATAGGTGTCCAGTCCTCTCTGGTTGATTGGCTGTGTGATCTGATATACCAGCACTTGTGCTGCATCACTCGCAGCTGCTGGGCTGGAAAAGGTTGAACATTCCCTGCACTGGTGGCTCAAAGTGAGGAACTACCATGGGACAGACGGACCTTTGGTCATGCCCAGCACTGATGTTGTAAAAATGGGGGTACTGGAAAACTTCTGCTTGTGCATGCAAAGTGCAGTGTGTACCATGGGTAAGCCTGCTTCTCCCACTTCCATAGGGCTAAAGTTGTGTTGTAGGGACTCATTGGCAGAGCATTCCCTAAGAAATAGCTTTGGTTTGGTCATTTTCAGCACGCAGAGCATTTTCCTGAACGATGCGACATCTGGAACACTCATCCTTTGAATTCGTTTCTAGGTGAGATCTTGCCTTGAGCTAGGAAAGATTTGAAGTAATCTTTGGATGCACGGGCAGGATGCAGATGGCACCCTGTCTCTGTAGCTGTCAGGTCCTCTCCTCCTAATGTGTTAATGGAATAATTGTGCGCCGGTGGGGAAATCTTAGTCATAGATTATGCTATATGTGCTACACATAGGTGCAGTTTCACCTTAAAACAAAGAGCAATGCTTTACTGCTGGCCACTCTTTCTCACAGACTGTACGTTTTTCATTGTGTTTGCATTCATCATTGGTTGATTTTCTGTGAAGATCTGTAGAAACTAATTATTTCTCTGTGTAACCATTTGGAAGGTATGTACCTCGTAGCCTCAGAGTGCTTCAAAGGAACATAGTAAATCAGATGTAGGACAGTTTGTGTGGTGCTGCAGTTGATGATTGTGTGTATGGTCAGAAGGGGATTTTGGATTAGGATGTAAAATCCCTTGATCAAGCTCCTATATCAAAGTAGTAGGACCCATGCCACTAATTTGCTTTGATGCTTTTGAAGTCGTCCTTTAAGTAAGCTGGTGACTAACCAAACTGCAGCTGCACTCTCAGAAATTCCCTCTGTACTCTTAGAAGTGGACGGTGCTGATGATATGACTGAAGTGTCTTAAGGGAGATGAGCAGGCTGTGAGAGGGAAATGTCTGGATGGGTCCAGTCATGAGTCAAGACATCTCAGTGAATGCATCACAACTTTCATTTCCAGAGTGAGACCATTTTCTGGCACGGTTTTGCCAAAATCGTTTGCACAGGACCTGTCACTGAGAACGAGGTGACATAAATTGTTGGGCTGAGTCCAAGGAGTCCTCAGCCCAATTCCAGCAATGTCGAGGGGAACATCAGATCTGTTCTATAAGCATATGAGCCAGATTATAATGCTAGGACTCCATCTGGACTGTTTTGATAAGTGGGAGCACACCAAAATGTTGCAGTTTTCACTCGATGAGTCGTTGCTGTGAGCTTCAGCCTCAGAACTGTTCGTTCATGCTTTTGTGCTATCTTAGCAGCAATTGCTTTTCCTTGATGCATTGTTGGTGTTGGATTGCTGGAACAGGAAGGTAAAATGTTGACTCCAGAGGTAGAAAAAAATGTTGAGCTGCACGCTCCCTGGGGTTAAGGAAGAAGGCAGAACCACTGTTTCCTTCTCTTTGAAGAAATGGTCTGCCTACCCTTGTGTAGAAATTGTGTATGGTTTTTGTGTATCTATGGTTTTGATAGTGAGAGTGGAATTCCCTTCAGATGTGGATTTTAGTGTTGCCAGCTGAGTTTGTGTTGGACCTTTTCAATTTAAATAACGGAAGTTTGGCTACCTGGAATTGGGGTTTATTCAAAAGGAGTACATTGCATTTTGCTGTTTTCTGCTTGGGTTGTGAGACTCATGTGAGTAAAATATTAAATTCAGATTCAAGTTTGCAGATGCAAGATCAAGGCTCTGGCAGCAAATTTCATTTGTGAATTTCTGTTTCTATTTGACTGTAACTGGGTTGTTAATGTTCTTGTCTAGAAATGAAATTATTATAGTGGAAAATGGGGGCGGCACGCCTAAGTGGGCTATTGTGTCATTATCCATCAATCACAGGCAACAAGGAAACAGATATTTAACACAGGAGGACATGGAGTTATTATCCACCCCATTCCCCTGCAAGCCACAGGGCACCTTCTAGACTCTTATTAAAGCTTTAATGCCTATGGAGAGCACAAGAAACACTGTGCTATAAGATCAGAGATCAGGAGTTTTGCTGTCATTCTGCATCTGTGCAGGACCAGGAAACATATGAGGTGGAAGATCACTGAAAATTCTGGCAGGTGAAATCCCTCCGTACTGCTGAGGAACAGCACCAACTTCCCCAGTTCTCTCACATGAGGGGGAGAATTTCTTATTCCATCATATCAGAGAACTTGTGAATGGGACAGCACTGACACGTCCTCAGTAGCACTGTGTGACCAACTTGCTGAATCCTGGCTACAGTTCTTCCCAGAAGGGGGTTGTGTGGGAAAATCTTGGAGCTGTTTTGTACAAGGAGACACAGGACGGAGGTGGAAAGTTCTTCCTGGCTTCTGCAGAACAAAAGCTCTCAGATGTAAAGGAGCATTCTGCCTGAAGGTTTATTTTGTGGTGCTGTTGCACTGTGTGTATGTGTTGACAGCTACCAGATGTTGCATCCAAGTGTCTTCCTGCATCTCCATCACTTCAGGCCAGCTATGAGTTCGGTTAGTTATACCTTCCACAGGATGAACAAACTGCTTCTGAAGGACAGGGGTCTAAAATCAAGTCTGTCATGTAAGGAATTACATTTTTAATAAGGGTCAAAGCTATAAAGCTGTAAACATAAGATTTAAATATTTAAAACTCTGAAACTGTCTTTAGAACAAGAGAATGAAAGTAATTTTCTCCTGTTTTCATAGACAGCAGGGGAAATCATAGTTTTTTGTGATGTACAGTCCATGTCTAACCAGAAAATTAGCAATATTCAGATGAGCTTCATGAGTCAGATTTGAGCCAGGATGGCGTTTAAAGCCCAAGCAAACATTTGATGTACTTTTCCATCAAGGATCTCAGGAGCAGAGTTAACAGAGAAAGTAATTTTAAGAATCCCAAGATGTATTTTCATACACTTAATACCAGGTTGAGAAGTCTCGCTAAGAAGCTTTCTCACGGTGCAAAGCTGTACATTAATGATATGATGACTAAGGTATTTTACTGTTTATAGCCCTAAGTTTCTGAAAGCCTGATTGATTCTTCCCAGCCTGTGATATCACTGAAGAGGAGTGCTGAGGTGGTTTGGATTTTTTTCCCCTGACAAGCTGTTGTTTTGTGCCTGGTTCATGTGGAACTGGTGTGTCCATCGCCGCTGCTGCCCTCTCTGTCCATTCCATTAACTCAGCTTTTTCTTCCTTCCAGTGTGTACTGGGCACATCACTAAATGTAAGAAGTGAATTCCAGAAAGTTTCACAGACACCTCCTAATGACAGGCAAATGATTGATCCATCTGGTTTTAAGAGGAGCAGCTGAAAGCATCACTCCTCTGGTACTCCAATGCTTGCTGCAGAGAGGTGAGCACCACACAGGGAGCTGCAGGCAGTACCCTGTGCTTGGCTGCCCTCGACCTGCACAGGCCAGTCTCTGTCCTGAGCCACCCAGTATTGAATCTCCAGGTGTTAAAGTCCCACAGGAGGTTCAAGTGACAATACCTGAGCCACCAACTACAGTGCAGCTTATCTGACAGTTTAAAGAGATGTCTGTGTATGCTGTTTCCCCTTCCCAATCCCTCAGGAATTCAGCCATCCTGAGGCACTTCAGACACAGCAGGGAGCTGTGTTCTTTTCCTTCCTTGGTGTCAGGGTTATCAGAGGAACTGCTGTCCTGCACACTCACCTCTCTGGCTCTACTCTCCCAAAGAGCTGAGGTCAGGCACCAGAGCCTTGAAGCCTGGAGAGTCACTACTTCTGCACCCTGACAAGGCATTAAATTCCTTTCTTCAGCAGTTCTGGGAACTGACCAGGAAGGAACAATCTGAATTTACCTGTGGACTTTCTGCAGTGCAGTTGCCTGAATGAACCTCTTAAGTCCCAGTGCCCTGAAAAAGGAAGAGGTGCTGGGTCCCACAGGGAGCTGTGACACCCACTAGTGTTACATTGCACCCAAGCCAGGCTGGCAGGGAAAAATCATTTCCCTCCAAAGGGCTTTGATAACTGTTCTCACACTGTGTCAGGTTTCTTGGCAAATACAGACCCTAGAGGTAAAAGCAGCTGCTTTCCAAATCAGCTCCTAAGAAGAGCTCGCAGGAGGCAGCATGTGCTCAGACACAGAAATCTGTATAGGTGCCAGCCTGAAGGTGGGCCAGCTGCCTTGTGGTTCTGTCCAGGTGTGACCATGAACAATGTGGATGTAGCTTTTGGACAGGCCACCTCAAGGTCACAATGATATGCTGGAATCATCACTGGGATGACACAGGTAAGTGTTGCACTGCTGGTGGAAAATGGCAAGGCTCTTATCCAGTGGGAGGCAGTATCAGGCACCCACTTTTGTCATTAACTGGGAATTTAGGAATATTGAGAAATGATGTCTCTAAGGATAAAACCCTCTTTTCTTCAGAGGACTTCCTGTTCCCAGGGTTTTGGGTCTTTTCCTTTCAGCAGAGAGACTGTCCTGCAGGGAGCTTGCCTGAGCACTGGCTGCAGAGAAGGCACCTCCAGGGAAGTGCCTATAATGGAGTTTGGAGACGTGTCTGGAGGAGCCTCTGGAGCACACCCTTCCCCATTACAGTTGATGTGTTCTTAGCAAACAGATCCCTGAGTTCTGTTCACTATGCAGGTGTTGGAATTGGTGTGTAATCCCATAGGTACATGCTCCAGTGGAAGAACATGTGTTGTTTGTGTGTGGGGTCTTCAAATGCTTAATTAAACAGCTTGAATTGTCTAGCAATAAATTTTCCCCTTTAAGGCAGAACTTTCCAGCCTGACTTTTTTTTCCACCATGATTTTGCATTGGGATTGCTCTTTAGGGTTTTGATATTTGTGCTTCAAACCCATGATTAAGGTGCTGGGTGTTTTCTCATTGTTTCCCAGCTTCCTTATGGCCGTTGCTAATTGTAAAGTATTCCTGAGGGAGGTGCTCAGGAAGGTCCTGGACTGGATTAGGGCATCATGCTAATGTGCTTAAGCTTCATATTGTTTAACAGTGAGATGGGAATGAGATGACCTATGAGGAAAAAGATGGCCATGTAAAAAAAAGAATAGTGAGAAATATGTCCTGGCAGTAGAGCAGCATTTTGGAGAGAGAAGGGAAGTCCCTGTGTTGGGAGAGAAAGGGGTCTGTGAAGCAGCTGTTGTTCAAACATTGTCTGTGCAGTAGCCTGTGATAAATCAAGGAATATTGATGAGGCAGAGCTGTGTGGATCCTTCCCTAGAGCCATCTATAAATTATGATACTCAATATGCTAAATATTTAAATACTCTTAAGTTTTGATAGTTTAAGTATATTTTTCAAATAGAAGATTCAACCTCATTGATACTTTTCTGAGCATGAAGGTGTTTGCCTTAGAATAATTTAGGTTGGAAAAGACCTTTAAGATCAAGTTCAGCTGTTGAAGAAACTCACATGCATTGCCTCTCCTCTTACCTCATTATATGACCTTAACCATCCATGCTTCTGTTTAGCTGTGGAGTGGAAACACAGCCAATAGCACCAGAGCACTGAGCTCTGTCCCTCTTCCAGCTGTTGTCCCCAGATCTTCACTGTCTGGACTCTACAACTAATCTTCTTCCGACTCCTTCATACTGGAAAGGAAAGGCTTTCATTTTAAAATTTCTGCTTTTTCCCCCAGTGATCCTATAAGCTGATCTGCAAAGGTGCCCTCTTCAGAGGAGTGAGGAAAGCTGGAGGTCGGCATTAGCCAGGCAGAGATGCATTAGGGCGTTGAGTGGCAGGTGAAAGTCCACTTGGCTTCACTGGATCAAAGAAAACTTTCAGATGTGTTGAAATCTGCTTAAAGGGTAGAAATGCAGAAGCTATTCATATCACCTGCTGCCCAAAGCTGGCCCTTGAGCATGTGAGGTGCTGAGCACATTGTGTGTTTTCCCCAGCTGCGGCACATCGCTGTTATCCTTCCTGGAGCTGTAATTGGGAGCTTGCCTCTGCCCACCATTTTGGTGCTCTCAGAGCAGGGCTGAGTGTGCTGACAAGCGAAGCAAATGCTGTGTTTAAAAGATAAGCACTTTGAGAGTCCTAACTTGGAACTGAATTGGAGTTCAAAATTCAGGCATTAAAATGTAGAGAGCTGGCATAGTCTGAAAAGCAATTTCTGTGTGTATTTGCGAAAAGGATATCAGCGGGGGGAGGTGAGCTGCAGAAAGATACTGGGACTTGCTTAAAAGAGTATGGCTGGTATCCAGGGAATTTAGAAACCGTAGGAAGAAAACTGGAGGTGTCTCAGCAGGCTAGCTGGGGTGTCTGTGGAAATAAAGTACTTAAAGGATGCAGACTGGCACCTTCTGCTAAAGGACAAATGGCCTGGATAACCAGGCAGGAAGGGAGGCCTGAGGAGGGAGCAGGTAGATATGGAAGCTTGTGTGGCACAGTGGGTGGTCCCAGTGCTAGCAGGTAATGGGTTTTGAATAAAAGGACTTTGAAAAGGAGGTACCAGGAGCTATCTGGGATAAAATAATCCTTATATAGCATCTTAATCTGTTACATTTAGCTGCTGAATCTTTAGGACTCTCTCAGTTATCTTCCTAATGCCTCAGTTCTGTGTTAGTGCCAGTTTTGTTTAACATGTCCATTAGTGGTGTGCCTGAAGCAGTGTTCTGTCAGCCCAGGATAGATGGTGACAGCTTTGGGCTCTCACTCTCAGGCCTCCCCTAACATTGAAGGTCAGGAGCCCTGAGCATGCCATGCTGGTTAGCCTTGGATCACTGTTGAAATAAATGCCTCACTGCTAAATACTGCCACGTGCTCTTCAGCTCCATAATGTCTCTGATGCCCAAGAGTCAAATATCCTGCTCTTTGGGTGACCACAAACACAGTGTTTATGTTGTCACTTGTCATCTCAGTGTTAGTCTTGATGGAAATCTGTAATAATAGTACACGGCAAAGTTGTTTGGATCCATTCGGTGATGTAACAGTTCCTCAGGGATCCACCACTTTCCAAGCCATCCTTTTCCCCTGTATATCTTGAATCTTCTGCCTTGGCTGTCAGCCACTCAGCAGTAGAGTGCTGGACATACTGCTGGATCAGGCCAATAAGAAGAAATCCCTGAGCTGCAACTGGTTTGAGAGCTCGAGAAAGAGGCTGAGAGCTTTGGGGAAAATCCCACCTCAGGAGGAATTTGCATGTAGTTACCCTTGCTGTAGGAAATGCCAGATTGCTGCAGTACCCTGCAGCAGCCTAGATTGCTCTTGTTTCTGCAGCTTTGTGTCATGCTCCGATTTCTGACTTTAATTGCAGATGGATTGTGGTTTGTGGGTTCGCAGCTTTTCTCATCTGCTTTTTGTCAGAGGTAAGCAGATGTGCTGCCTGATGCTCTGTACAGTTGAGTCCCTTGTACAGCAGCTGCTGATGAGTTTGCAGATAAAAACTTCAGCATATGGAAGACACGGGATGAGAAGCCAGTTTCTGTGGCTGAGATGATCTTGTTCTGAAATATATCCAGCTGGTCCCTTATCCTCCCAGGTGTTGGCCCTCTGCTTCATCCCAGGAAGGTGCTGCCTCCTCAATTCCACGAGCAGCTGGGGATAGTTAGGGAGACCTTTGGTGTTTGACCTCACTTGCATGCCTAATTTGAAGGTGAATCCTGTCAGGGAGAGAACCCTGTGCTCTTCTCTGCCAGCTCCCACTCAGCCTCTGCATGGTGCATGCAAGTGGAATAGGATGCCATTACATAACTTGCATTGTGTGGCGGTTGGGGGTTGTTAAATCTGCATTTCTAATCCATACTCAAATAGGAGCAGAACCTGAAAGCATTCTGATTTGCAGTTCCAATTAGATAACCTGGCCTGTGCTGTCAGCCCCTTGTCTCCTGTGCTGTGCCATCCAGTGTGTTTGGAGGCCAGGGCTGGAATATACCCTGAGGATGGTAAGAGCTTTTTATTCTGGGAAATGCTGCTGGGATCAGGGACATCCACTGCATTCCCAGACTGCCTCCTGGGGTAGTGTCTGAGTATTCCCAAGGCAATTAACACTTGTCATTAATCATTTAAAATAATTTTTAAATGACAGATGTGTACTGATTTTTGAATAACCATCCTAATTATAGTAAATATGCATAAGAGGGCTGAATTAACATAATATAAACAAGGTTAGTTCTGGTATTTTAATGTGACTACTTTGCTGTGCTGCCCATAAGCATTCTTTTGTCATAATCTTCATATGCAGTTTTTTATCTGTTTACAGATGGTATTTTCATTTAATTTTTATCATGTTGAAGCACATCAGTCTTCCAGCTTGGTTATTACTCAGTGAGAAGGATACCTGAACCTTTCAGTTCATGGTACAGATATTTTCCATTTAATCAGACCACAAACAATATGAGGAAATAATTAGTTGAAGTGATGTTTAGTTTGTGCATGAGCCAGCTGATAAAGGGGGTCTGAAGATGGTTCACTTGTGGTGGAAGCACCTCCTGCACTGCTTTGGGGTTGTAGCCAAGAAGAAAAGTTTGGCTTATTGATCCGTGTGGATCGGGTGATTTGGAACCTTGGTTCTGTTCCAAAACTGACGTGCGCCACCCCAGGTGTGACATCTGTAAAGGTGACAATTGCTGTTCCACTAAGCCAGGCACTTGTGGTCTTCCTTGTAACCAGAGATGGTGGCATCCTGGGTGCTGTTGCCATGCATCCAGGATGGAGCACATTCCTCCACAGCAATCCATGGTGGTGTTGGTTGCTGCATGCACATCTCTGTGCGGTTTCACAGTCCCAGGCGTACCTTCCAAAGCATGACCTGTGGGGTGGAATATTTGGAACGCTGTCAGCTCCTTGTTTGGAGGCTCCAAACTGAAATTTTACTGAAGGTTTTAGTGTTTGGATAGATTCAGTTAAAGCAGAAGCCTGGTTTGATTTGAGGGAGTGGCTGTATTCCGAGAGCTCTCCTTCCACATTTCCAATTTTCTAGGTCACTCTGGGATGCTCTAATTTTTTTTTCAGAGAAACAGTTAGCAAAAGCTTTGACACTGATGATTTGTATTCTGTCATCTCAGTCTTGAGAGCAAAGAGATACTTTTTTGGCAAGTTCTCCCCCTCCTCAACCCCCAGTCATCATCATTAAAAGGCTGTCAACAAGCATGAAAAATCCCAGCATGCT
This sequence comes from Polioptila caerulea, assembly GCA_013397295.1. NCBI lineage: Eukaryota > Metazoa > Chordata > Aves > Passeriformes > Certhiidae > Polioptila > Polioptila caerulea. The sequence goes on from VYXF01007697.1 coordinate 91,794, forward strand.
AACTGTAAATGCTAATTGACAGACAAGCAGCTGAAGCGGTGGCTTGTGCAGTGCCTGACCTGCAGGAGGCTGTCTCCTGGCCCTGGCAGTAGCTCCATAGGTTCCCTAGGAAGTGAGATCAGAGTGCTCAGTGCTCATGTACCTGCAGAGCCAGGCTGGACTCTGTGAAGAGCAGTGCTGTTACAAACAGGGTAAACTAGAGGTGAGCTGAACCCAACCTCGAAAGTGGGCATGATGTGTCCTAGGGTGTGGTCTGGCTTTTTTCTCACAGGTAGGCCTACCTTCCTGGTATTCTTTAATGCTTCTTTTGGGAACAAAAAGCTTGAAAACTGCTTTAGTAAAACTAGCTTTGTTGCTGAAGCCCTGTGCCCTGCTGACACAGTCTCCAAAGTGCTTTCAGAAGGGTTGCATCACCTGTGGATAGTGTGGCTAAGGATTTTCTCTTTTTTCTTTCCCTCTGTAAAAGCAACCTGTTCCTGTGGGGTTTGTCCCTGCTTGGTGAAGAGCTTTAAGATGTGACTGCACAGTGTGTGCTCTCTGCAAACAGGCTGTATGGTTTCCTGGCACAGCTCTCCAGAACCATCTCATGGTAGGGTTGCTCCATGGATCAGTCTGCTGACAGGAGTATTTACATACTTGGCCAAAGGGCAGATTTTTTAGTAGCTGAACTGGCTGGGACTGAATTGCATCTCTTAGATTAGAATTCAGTGTTGCATCTCCAATGGCCTCTAAGCAAAACATCCATGTATAACTGTGTTTGAAAGGTATCAAACAGGAGCACAAATCATTGCTTCCAGCAGTAAAGTCCTGATGCTCTGTTTTAATGAATTTGGTGATTCAGAAAACAGTAGAATCTGTTCATGCCCTTGGAAATCTGGGCATTTCCATGGCTGAGAGCCTGCTGTCCTAGTACTGCAAAGCTGTGCTGCCTTTTAAACCCTTCACTGGTGAGTCAACTCTGTGTTTACTGCTAGTTATGAGGGGGAGGTTCCTGACTGGGAAGACCAGAGAGACATTTCTGTTTCACTCTGACTTAGAAAAAGCCAAGCTGCTCCAAAGTATAGGGTTATAAGAATACAGAGAAATTAACAGACATAGTGCAGGTTGGTGAAAAAGTCCAGGATAAAATGCCTGAATGTAAAAGAGATGTGGTGCCAGACACAATATGTGGCATACTTGAAGCTTACCCTTTTCACCCCCCCCCC
>VYXF01007697.1:93135-116878 GCA_013397295.1 Polioptila caerulea
TTTTCACCCCCCCCTCCCCCCCAGTACTGTTCCCTGAAATTTTCAGAAAATCTTTGTCGTTTCACCAAGATTTGCTCAATTGAAATCTGCTCAATTGGACTGAAATTTAGAGTATTATCAAAAAATTTTTGCACAGTAAAGGAAGATCTAGATGAAGAAGGATAAGCAGAGACAGGCACTAGAGGAAATAAAGGTTCTGAAAATATTTGTGGTGGAATCTAGTAACAAAATGGGAGAATGAGGAATTCAAAGCCGCTGAATCCTGACAATGTGTGTCCTAAGTGAAAGACTCATTTTAGAGAGTTAAATTATGATTGCAACCTTGAAAATTACTTTATCAAGAAAAAATCAGTAAGAGAGAGCTTGCTGAAAAAGTGAGCAGGCAATCAGCAGGGTGTTAGGGAAATCAGGGAGTAATTATGCAAGTGACACTTTCTGCAGCCTCCAAAAATGGAATTTGCGGAAGGGACCAGCACCACCAGCACAACATGCACTTAAATACCATTTTCCATAAAACCAAAAATAATCTTAAGGCTTTCTGGCAAGGTTTGTCCTCAGTGGCTGGTAGAAGGATGAAGCTCTGTGATGGATTGCCCCTGCCAGAGGAGATGTTCTCTAATCAAGTTTTTTGTTTCCTGAGCTCGTAGGCAGGACTGCAGCTGTCTGCTGAGGGGCTGCTGCTCCCAAGGACTTCCCTGGGCACATGAGGATGTGCACCCTGCCTTCTCCTCCTGCCTCTGCTCAGTGTGTCCTGAGGCACCCATGGGCATTTCTAGTCTGCTCCTGGCACTGCCCATCTCTTGAGTGTGTGCTGGGATGCGGTGGGTGCTCTGCTTGGGAGAGGGAGCATGGCCATCTCAGGGACCAACATTTCCAGTGGCACAGCCTGGATTTCCACTTCCCTTTCTCACTTGTGTTTCCTCATGTGCTTTGAAGAAGGTGCAAAGCCTCTTGTAGACAGGTAAAGTGAGCAATGCTCCCTGCTGTGAATAGACCTGAGCGGATTCTCCAAATATACAGCAGTGTGCTCTGGGGGCACACACCAGCCTTCAGCAAGGTCCAGGAATGGCTCAGCTTTCTGTCAGGCAAAGGCAAATCCATGTTGGAAAGCAGTGCTCGAGCAGCTGAATGGCAGAAAGGAGCCCCTGAAAGTGTTTGACATAGGCCTGTTAAGAAAGGATGGCTTCGGTTCATAAAAGGCAGGATGTGAAGAGGGGAGGTGGTGTGTTCTTTTGTGGGAGTTAAAGGATTGTTGTACTGCCACTCAGTGATTCCCTTCTCTGAACTCTTCATTCCCACTTTGCATATTCTCTAGCATCTCCCTCACGTTCTGCAGAGCAGTTTATGCATGGGTGTATCATGGCTTCTGAATAATAACTCTGGGAACTTGTTTTTTCGTGGTTTGCACTGGGGGTTTTTGCATGGTGAGGCTACTGGGTCAGAGTACCTGGGAAACTTCTGACTCAGCAGAGGTCCCCAGAATAGAATGGGACCATTTACAGCTCCCTGACATCTGTCTGTGCTATCAGGCAGCTGCTGTCCTGGGCCTTGGGAGACCTGTGTCTGGGTCTCTTTATTGATATGGAGTCTCAAACTGTGGTATTGGGGAATCCAGGCTGTGTGGTCTGGCAGTGCCTTCAGTGACAGGACTGTCTCATGACTGTGTGCATCTGTGACTTGGCCTGCCTGCATCGTGCGTGCCCAGGCATGGCCTGTTGTCCATGGCAGATGGGAGCCACCAGGAATCATTGCTGCTCCAGGCAGGAGCCAGGGGACTTGTACCTATGACCCATTTTATCTGCATTTGAGCAGAGCTTGTGGGTGTGTTGGCACATCTCCAAAGCATCACTTGTGGATATGGAAGCAGTGTATCTGTGGGCAGTGGAGCCCTTCAGGTGCTGCTGCTCAGGTGCTCAAGGCCAGCCTCAGCAAGGAGGGGCTGGCTGCAGGGCCAGTGGCAGATTTCTGGTGTATTTCTCTGAAGAAAAGCCATGGTTTCATGACTGGCGTGAGGACTAACCCAAGTATGAAAATTCTCTCACCTGAGAGGGTTTTTCCACGTATTCCTCTTCAAGTAGCTTCCTTGAGGCCAGCCTGGTGGTGGCTGGCATGAGGGAGTCTGTCCAGCTGCCCCTTGCCAGCACCTGGGCTAAAGCAGGTTAAAGCAGTTTCCCACTCTAATTACTTGTCTCTGCTCTTCCTGGGAGGTGGCAAGGCCTCTCCTGCCTGGTTCCTCTTGGAGCTACCTAACACAGCCTTGTAGCATCATGCTAGAGCAGGGCACAGGCTGTTTCCCTCCCACTTCCATGGCAAAGCTCCAGCTAACTGAACTGGGGAGACTTTTTCCCCCTTTCACCCTGTTTCACTTGCAAAACCTTTAGGAACCAGAGCTTTCAGCCCTTTCTTTGCCTCTGAGTAACCTGTGTGTGCTGGGCACGTTCGTCATTTACCCCCTTGTCTCAACAGGGAACTCTTACGATCGGTGGCAAAGAAGTGACCCTTGAATACACTCCGTGCCCAGAGTTTTGGCGCTGCAAACGTGTAAGTATGTGCTCAGAGCTGTGTTGTGCTTCCCCTGCTGGCACTAGTGGCAGTGGCAGCTCAGAGGACTCTTAGATATTTGCTGGGTGGCCAGAGTCCCTCACAGTAATAAATACCTGCCCTGCAGCTCTTGTCCCTTTTAAACTGTACTTTTGCCTTGTTTACTCTACCTTAGTTTTGGTCCCACCTCTGTGTGTGTGTTGCTCTGGTACAGGTAGCCAGATTTTTTATGCACAGAGCAGCCTTGTCCCTATGCAGTGGTGGGAAAAATAGCGTGTGGATCCTTTCTCCTTAAAAACCACAATGAGACAGTGATTCCGCCAACCGGAATGGAGCAGGCTTTGCTCTGGTTCATGTGTGTAACCACCCCTCTGCCTCACACAGGAACCTGTGGTCTAGCTGTGACTGTAGTAAGTGCAGCAGGGAAGGAAGCGTGGAAATGGATCCAAGTCTAGGCAGCATGAGCCAAGTCTAGTACAGGCTGGAACTGGTCCATTTCTGGGAAGGCATGGTTGCCCAAGGGTCAGTTTGTTCCTGTGCCCTCCCAAAGTTCTCCCAGTACAGGAACTTGCAGCTGCAGCAGGCTTGGGGTGATTGCTGGAGATAGGACAGGATTGTTGCCTGTCCTACAGAATTCCCACTGACTGCTGGCTCAGAGGTTCCAGCAGGACATGAAGGGATTGGTTCTAATTAGAGTCCCACCTTGACCACTGGATCACCCTGGGCTACAGAGACCCTCATCCAGCTGGCTGCACTCAGCTGCAAGCAGAGCTGTTGCTTGGTGTCTCATCTCTGCTTTCAAAGGTCCAGAGGTGGAGACAGGAGTTTCAAGCAGTGGTTTCAAACAGCTCTCAGAGCACCGAGGTGGCTGCACTGCATGTCCCCACTGTTGCTCTGTGTAGCCATGGCCTGAGCTTTCTTGTGCCCCAGAGTATCCACAAGGCTTCAGTCACAGGAAGAAATTGCTATGAAACAAAAGCAATGCATTTGCAAAGAGCTTAAGTAGGAAGTCAGGAGTGCTGTGTTTGGAGAGGGCTGTGAAAGTGGGGCAGTTGGCTCTCCCCACAGTGATTCTTGGTGGGATAACCATCCAAGCCTGTAAAGCTCTGCAGACCATCTTTAACTCTCCAAATTACATCAGTATCTACAGTTCAGCTCAGATAAGGACTTCGTCACTGCTTGAGAGGTGAGTTCAGGTTAGAGTACACCAAGGTAAGTTTGGACCCTTGAATCAACATTGTGCCTGGCAGGGAGCTTTTGATCCAGCATCACTTGAGAGGGGGAGGAGTCCCCTCTCAAGGGCTAGTGAATAAATGTGTGCTCAGAAGTTGTGTGAAAGCTCTGTTCCCAAGGCAAAGCCAGCTGGGAGTTGTATGAGCATTTACCTGCAATTCCAGCAAAGGCCCCTGCTGCCATTCCCCATCACTGTAACTTCTTCATGGCTGCTACTTTCTGAAAGCACGCTGCAGAGTCTGGAGTTCTGGAGCAGGTTGTACCCACTGCCTTCCAAACACAACTTCCTCATGCTGTCAATCTTCCATTGCAGTGTAAGGTGTGTACTGTGGGCTACAGATCTTCCTGTTCCTATTGCAAGCTCCCAAGAGATGGTGAGTATATCTGATCCCCTGAGCTTGCTTGGTTAAAAGTTTCATCTACCCTGACAAGTAAGTTTCTCTTCTGGTTTCCCATGACATCCCTATTGGTGGACTAGCTGAGCACTGTGTGGGAGGACTGTTAGTTTTGCTTCACTTAGACCCTTTTTGCCTGTCCACACTAAAGATGTTAGATGCAATGGGTCACTCTCAGGTTCTCTGCTGCTGTGAGGCTTGATGGAGAGATGTCTTACTGCCTACAGCCTTTCCCTTCTATGTGTCTGGTATTGTCCTGTCATCCAGGGGGTTATAGTTGTGTGTCCTCTGGGGCTGTGAGCTGGTACTGCTCACTATAGGTGGGATGGTTTCCCCTCGACCCACCTTCCTTGGGAGACGCGGCTGCAGGGTTTAGTGTCACCCAGAAACTCTCAGATTTGCCTCACCTTTGAGACTCAGATTAGGATCACAGAACCATGGAATCATTAAAGTTGGAGAAGACCTCTGAAATCAAGTCCAACCATTAACCCATCATTGCCAAGCCCTTCACTAGCCCATGTCTCTAAGCACCACACCTACACGTTTTTTGAACAGTTCCAGAGATGGTAATTCTACCACTTCCCAGGGCAGCCTGTTCCAATGCTTGACCACCCTTTTGGTCAAGGAATTTTCCCTGATACCTAATCTAAAACTCCCCCAGGGCAACTTGAGACAATTTCCATTTGTCCTAGCACTTGTTCTTGGGAGATTAGAGGTGAATCCAGGATTGGAATTGCTGAACTCACCTTGCTGGCTGTAAAAAATGCATGAGAGGAGTTCTCCAGAAGCAGCTTCTCACCCCACCAGCACCTCTGATTTCTGGAGTGGGAGGGCACAAGAGCCAAAACACGCTTCCTTGAGGAACTGATTTCTTTGGGATGATGGTTGTGCTCACCTTCACCATCCCTGGGTGCAGCACCAGGGGCTGCAGTGCCGCGAGTGAGTCCTCCACCCTCCTCTGGCACTACCTGTGCATTCCAGCCACTGTGTAAGCCTTGAATCTGTATCTTTGAGCAGTCTTCTATGTATTGCCCTCCTGCCCCAGGATTGCCTCCAAGAGAACTGTAAAGGCAAAATTCACACAGCTGGTCCAACACAGCTGTGGGTTGTAATGAAAGTGCCCAGGAGCAAATTAAGCAGAGTCTTTAAGCTGCTGTGAAGACAGATTCTGATGAATGCTCCTTACTGACCTGCTTTTCTTGGAAAGGGATGCAATAAGGTAACCTCTCTATGACTGGGTGAAACAAATCAACTCTCTAGGCATTTACAGTGGTTACTGCAGCTTTATATGAGTTCTGGCATGCTTTGTGACTGATGGGCATGAAATGGACTCAAGTGTGCCTCTCTTACAGGGAGCAGAGCAGGCCCAGAGTCCAGAAGTGGTGCTGAGGGAGAGGACACGTCGGCTGAGCAAGAATTCAGTAAGAGAGTTGCCCTCCCCATCTCTAGAGTTGTGCTCATGTCTGTGTGATTTGCACAGGCAGTTTTCATGGCTGCAGGGGCAAACTGGTTTCCTGTGCAAATTTTACATGAGGTTCTATAGCCAAAACTCTGCACTCTACAAACTGCAGACAAATGAGTACAAGCTTGTCCAAGGTGAGCTGTGCTGGCAGCCAAGAAAGGCACTGTGAAGCTTTCCCAACAGTTGTGTGCAAAATCGTCGTGTGTTCTGCCATGCCGCCCACTGCCCAAACAGAATGAGAGCAGGGACTTGCTCTCAGAGACATTAAAGAAGGAAGCTTCACTGTGCCATGTCTTGCACCCTCATTTGCTTCTCTTTGTGGGAAGAAGCTTCAGCAGCAGGTGCTGGGCTGGTGGTGCAGCCTCACAGATTTGGCTTCCCTTTCCAGCAGTGTTAGAAGCTCAGGCAGGGATCTCTTTGTCAGTGAAGCCAGGCCATTCAGAGACCTTCCAGCACAGAAACTTGGGGTTTATGTTCTCTGAATGGCATAGCCAGACTGGGGGGGGCAGGGTGTTCCCACATTGTTTCTGCCTCAGCCGTGGTCAGTAGGCACCTAATAAAATCTGTAACTGTATTATGGATGTGTTTCACTCAATGGTCTCAGGGGGGTGTGAACCCAATTTTCCTCTAGCATATAAACAGGATGACAGTTACTAGTTGATATTGCTTGGCTGTGGATGATCAGGAATACATTGTGGATAGTAAGGGTATCACTGCCATGTAGGTTGTCCTGGACATGGAAGGAATGTGTCTAAATCCATCCCTGATTCTTGTTTGTTCAGGCAAGAGCCAATCCTAAAAAGAGGCTGAAAAGCCTCTTGTCTCTGACTAGAAAAGTCATGTAAAGCAGCCCAACACAAAACAAGGCAATGGAAGCATGACAGTACCTTGTGTCTGCCAAGTGTTAAGACAGTGGATATACAACAGACAGTATAGGTTGGCCTTTTATAAGGAGCATGGCTGCAAGAGCCAGAAAATAGGAGAGGAAAAGAATACCTGCTGAAACATTCTTGTGTGAAACCAGTTCTATTCTCCTCTCTAATAGCAGAGACAAAGCTTGAAACACCTGAGCAAGAATTGTCAGATCAGCCAGGATCTCCAAAGCAGCCTCTCCAGCCCTCAGTTCCTGCTCCACAGCAGGAATGTCAGCCTCAGGAACAGGACCCAAGGAAGAGAGACGACGGGAGAGAGCGTCGACCCTCACAGGAGAAGAGAAGGGACATGGACCGGCACCAGGAGCCGCCCTCTCAGAGGGAAGCAGAGGAAGCCACGCCACCAGATGGTGGAGGAAGCAGAAGTGAGTGACACAAAGACCAGTTTTGGATTCCTCTTGCTTGCAGTCCATGAGGCTGTGTGCAGAAAGGGCAGCATTTCACTAAAACGTCTGGAGGCTATTTCCATGTTGTGCAAATCTGTGGCGTAGAGTAATGGAAGGCTGTCCAGCTCCAAAGGTGCTGAAAAATTGCCTTTAGGAAAATTCATTCCAGCTGAGCTGGCTTTAGGATGGTGAAGTTAACTTAGCACAGCTTCAAAAGTCTTTTGGGCCAGCAGTTACCCTGGGCTGAGCTCTTGAGAAGGGACTGCTTTCTACTGTGTTTTCTGGGAAGGAAAGGTTAGCAATTGGAGGCAATAACTGGAGCATCTTGCAAAGCGGAGAGAAAAGAGCAATGGCTTTGAGACTCGACTGCAAGAAGCCGTGCTCTTGCTTTGAGTGGGTTTAGCCACAGTAAACTTGGTTCTAAATTATCTTTTTTTCACTACTTTTTCTTCCCTGGCCACCTCCCTGCTTGTGTCTCTCAGCAATTATGCTGAAGCGAATCACTCGGTTCACCCCCCCAGAGGTGATTGTGGGGCTCCTGGCCCCGTACGTGCGTCTGTCCACGTCCAGCGTGCGCATCATGAAGAACAAGGCTGGCCGGATGGGGCAGACCTATGGCTTCATAGAACTGGAATCTCATGCAGTAAGTAGCTTCCTGCTTTCACCTGCTCCCTCTGTTGGCATCTGATATCTGTAGAAATACAGAAATACAAGAAAACTCTGTACTTGTGAAGCTGCTGTACTGGAGTATTGGAGTGAGTCCTCTCTTCTGCTTGTCTGGCCAGGTACAGGAATTAGCTGGTACAGCTGTTGTTCTCTGGCTTTAAGAGTCAAAGATTGATTTTTGTCACTTGCTGTGACACTGAGTTTCTTACCACAGTACATTTCTTTCTAGACACTCTAAACTGGAACACTTCTTGTATAGGTATTTTGTTTGCAGAGAACTTGAATCCAATAGTTTTTGTTTGTAGGAGGCAAGAATCTCAATTTACAGACCGTCCCATGTTGGAGGGTTCACATTTTCTGTGTCTGGGTGGCTCCCAGACTCCATAGCTGTTCTTTGATGTTGGTCCAGAGGGTGTTTACCAAAACATTTTGGGGCAGCAGCAGCCACAGTGCTTCTCTGTCTGGCAGCCCATCTGGCTGCTGTAAGTGATCATAGGACAAGCAGAGAACCTCACGTTGCATTTATCCCTTTTGTCACATCCTAAATATCCTTCACTGACACTTAGACTAATATTTAGTGTTGTGTTTCTTGTCCTGCTTAGCACAAAACATTCCTTTAAGGCAGACTGATTTGGAAAATGTGCTGTTTCCTTCTCATGGAAAGTGACATTTTTTCCTTTTACAGGAGGCGCTGAGGTTGCTAAAGATACTGCAGAACCTGGATCCCCCCATCTGCATCGATGGGCGTACGTTGGAAGTGAATCTTGCTACAGGGAGGAGAAGGTACAGACAGATGAGGCAGTGGGGTTGTCCTTTACATGCTGTGCAGTGAGGCCAGAACTCTGTTGTCAGAGCAGGTGCTTCAGGTTTGGCATGGGAATTAGCACAGATGTTCCTACAACAAAAAATGTGTTGGAGAAGTGAAGGCACTGAAACTTGAAGAAGCTTCAGTGATTGAACAGAATGGGATTAGTGATCATAATGCATCTTGTCGTCCAGCCATCAAATCCTGTTCTGCAGGAGTTAGTGGGTTCAGCTTTTTTAAAAACATATGGAGAGATTCATCTTTGTAGACACAGCAGAGTGGAGTCATATTTCTTGCGGAGACAGTGGTTTGCCAAGTCTGTCTCCTGGGATGGATACAGTCCAACATGTGGCCAGAAAAGATGGTCTTTCTGCCTTTATTGGTCCTGCTGATCATTTTGAATATACTGAGGTTAATGTAAAACCAAATTGCCATTAACTTGCAACCTTTATCTCGACAGGAATGACTATGGGGAGCACGGTGACAATTCCTACTATGGCCCGGTAGGTCAGCACAGCTTCCCTGCAGGTTGCTTAAAGGGAGGGAGCAGTGAGGGGTCATGGGCCTGGCTATGTTAGGCTTTTTGTCTTTGAACTGCTGAAATACTGCAGAACAAGTTTCACCACATTTGAAGATGGGGTGATAATGCTCAAATGTGCCCACTGCTGCTCTGCCCCTCTTACTGTTTATCATGTGCATAGGAGTGCAAGTCAGTGCTGCTGGAGGAAGTTCTGGGCTGGGTTACTCGATGCCACACTTTACAGAGTGATTTCACTGATGACTGATCTTAGTTCCCAGAGTCAATGTCTCTTTAGTATTTGTTACTAGACTACAGGACTCTTTCCATACACTGGATGGAGTGAAGGCTTCCATACGGATTGCTGTGCCTCTCATGGAAGCTGCAGAGATCTCATGCTTTGTGGCACTGTCTGTTGATCTGTAGATGAAAAGCTATGTCTGCTTGTGCTCTGTTTAGGATGGCTCAATGAGCCCTTTGCCTGAACTTCGGGCCTGTCAGAGGGAAGGGAAGCAATATGATGTTTGTTAAAGAGTCTCTGATCTGTTTGTGTTGTTCACTTACTCCAGGGCAGAAGGGGCATGAGAGACAGGAGGGGTGGCGAATCACAGAGACGCACCAGAGCACAGTGTAAGTTAAACTCTGCTTCACTCCTACTGTGGAGACTTTTCTTCCTTAAAAGGGCACTGACATGTAGAAATCAGCCCAAAAATATTTTTAAAGGCTAAGAGTAGGTTTGTTTGCTACACCCACTTGTGAGTTCCTTTGCCAACTTTGTTTAGTCACATTTTCCCATCTGATGATGTGTTTCTCTCTATTCTCACTGTGCAAAACTACATGCAGATAAAGGAAACTTGCTGCCTATTTTTCCTTGTTGTGGAAAACTGATGGGATAAAATCAGCCTGGCAGTTACTAGAGAAGACAGAAGAAAATACACTTGATGTAGCAATGCCAGTAGCTGGGAGAGCACTCCTGATTATTTTCCTGATTTATTATTTTATATAGCATTTCTGAGGTCTGTCAAAGGACACTTTGGAAATGAGGAGCATTCCTGATGTGTAGGCCTAAGACCCTTAAGGCCTTTGGCTTTTCCTGTAGAAATACTTCACTCCCTTTTCTTCTCGGGAGCTTTCATGCACCGATGGGGTGGAGGGGATGTGGGGAGTGTCATCACTTTAAACAGGATTGAGAGAGAACAGCTTTTCCTTGTTCACAGGAGTGGGTGGATGTAGATACTCATTACCCCATTCTTAGGGAAATTACTGAATTTCATGACCAAGTGTTGTGGTCTTGTGATCTCAGCACAGCTCCTGTAAATTTGTTTTGATGTGGAAGTTTTGCCAGAGTCCTAACCAGAATTGTGAAAACTTATCACTGCTCTTACTCCTTAAAGAAAAAAATTATATAAGTCAAGTGATATGAAGACACTCATACCTCTCTTGCCAGGAGAAAAAAAGAATTCTTTCCCGTTCTTGATCCTTTCACCAATGTAATGTTTGTTCATACTTTTGTCTTTGTAAAAGGCAAGTTCTGCTTTTGGAAGCCTGTGGTGCTAACTCTTGTCTCTCTCTTCAGCACCATCAGATGTGTCCACGTACATTTATGATCCTGACACTGGGAATTACTATGATCCCATAGCTGGGACATACTATGACCCCAGAACTCAGGTGAGTGCATGGGAAAGAAGCTTTACATGCAGTATGTTCTTGCAAACTGCTCTTCTCTGGAGGGATTTTGCAGCCAGATCCTGAAGACAAGCCAGCATAGGGCAGTACAGAGGCAGCTTTGTATCTTTCACTCTGTCTTCTGACCTGTGTGAAAGGGATGCACGTTGTAAAATACCAACTTAATGAGAGGCTAGGATCCCATTAGCTGTGTGTTGAACCAGCTGTAGCTGCCTCTGGCTTCTGAAGCCCTGCCTTTGGAGGGTTTTTGGTCTGCTTTTCCTCAGTAGACTTACAGGCAGAGCACCATTACTAAATTTTGCTGTAGACATGTGATATGTGACTGTCTGTAAGAAAGAATGGGCAGCAGAACTCTGCTTTCATCTGTGGTCTCTTTGCTTCTCAACCCTAGCCAGCAGTAGCTGTAAGGATGCAAAAAAAGAGCTATCAGAAGAGATTTTCTGGAACTATAATCTTGTTTTCATGATCCTGGGGATGTCCATGTTGTGGGAGAGCAGGGCAGTGCTCTGGTGACCTGGCTGTGGTCAGCTGTCTTCTGCCTCAGCAAAGTTCTGCAGCCTTTGCCCTCTGCAGTCTGTTCTTACTGTGCTGGTGTCCCCAGCTCAGCAAGGACAAGAAGCCCAGTAGAAGACTGCAGGGGTTGGGCTAAGCCTGCTCCAAATGCCTCTTTCAGAGGGAAGTCACAATAGACCGGGAGCCCTCCTCACCCCCGACGGAGAGCAGAAGGCGGTGGCATGGGAGCCAAGAACGGACAAGTGACAGGAAGGAGCCACATTGCAGGGACAACAGGGACAAAAAGGACAAAGGGAAAAGTCCTTCTGCAAAGGTAACTCCCTCCAGACATCAGAGTGACCTGAGGCCAGGAGGCTGAGGGAAGAGAGGTTAGAAAATAGAGAGTAGAGGATTCAAAAAGGAAGAGAAGACAGTGGGGTCAGCAGCTGGAAAGGAACATGGTGGTTATCCAGCCAGGGAGTAAAGTTCCCAAAATTTTTCTCTCCTTACATTAAATCCAGGGCTTCTCATCCCTTCCTTAATGTGAAGGATTCAGACACATCCAGATAACTGAGACATGTTTCACTCACGCTGCTGAAAGCACCCAGCTAATAGAAAACTGGCAGAGACATTTAAACACACCAAGTCATGATGGAGACTCAGCTTTCCCCTAACTGCAGTTTCTGCCCCAGCCAGTCCCAGCACAGTGCCCTTTGCTGCTGTTCCCAGTGAGCAAATCCCAATGTAGGAGCTGCCCAAAGTGATGTTTGAGCACAGCACAGGGCTGTGATACTGACAGGGCCTGAGGAATGCCAGGAGAGTTGGTAGAAGTGATTTTGCTACCAGTGCAGAAACTTTGTGTTCTTTTTTGCCTCTTGGTCTGAATATGCTCAGTGGCATGACCAGTCCTGAGCACCTGGAATTTGAGGACTTTAACTGTCCCTGAGGCTGAAACAGGCCAGCCAAGGAGTCATCAGGTATGGAGGCTTTCAGGTACACTGACCTAGGAGAGGCATGGTCCTGTCTGAATGGAGGCTAAAAGCATCTCCCCTAGAAATAGTTTTTCCCGCTTGCCTGTTTTCCATGGATTCTCAGAAGTGGCTTCCTGGCTGCACTGTACACTGACACCTGTGTTGTTGCTGGCCTGATGCCAAGCCTTGGATTTTTCAGAATGAGCCTGGAGAGGAGAGATTCTTTGCAGAAGATGTCTTCAAAAAGCCATTGCCTCCCTCTATGAAGAAGGATGAGAGCACAGGCCTGGTAAGGTGTTACACTTGTATTCCCTGGTCAAGTGTGAGTAACTCATGAGCCACTAAACTGGAGCCTGTCCAGGGCTCCAGCCCAGTTCTCTGTAAAATGTGTGAAAGTGAAGCTTCATCCCAGCCTACTGTCTGTGCTGCTGAGCACACAGCTGAGTATCACAGGCTCATCCTGTTGCAGTCTGTGGTGCCCTCTGTCCAGGATAAAGATCCTGGAAACCCCACCATGCTGGTTGAGCCTGGCCATATGTTGTGCCACAGTCACAGCAGAGAAAATTGGTGTTGTCTGGCAGTGCAGGTTCTTTGAACCTGGTCTTCATGTCCTTTGTGCAAACACAGAGGTGCTCAAATGTGACCTGGCCCTGCCCCCAGCTCCATCACTGACATGAGGCGTGTAGCAGAGAGTGAGAGTGGGCTGAAACATGGTGAGCTGCTGCAGCTGTCTCTGAAATCAAGAGTATGGGTCTAGGAGAGCTCTGGATTCCCCAGTACGGGAATGTCACCCACCAAAACCACCACCTCATTTCTGCCAACCACCTGGTTTCCTTGGAGGCCTATTTGAATGAGTACTTAGCTATTGTGTGCTCTGAGTCCATGCTGTGGCAGTCTCAACCCCTGATCTTGACTGTTTCAGACTGAGACTGGAGAGGAGAAGTTCTCTGCAGAAGCTGTCTTTAAAAAACCTTTACCTCCTTCTGTGAAAAAGGAAGAGAGTGCAGCCCCAGTAAGTATCTCCATAGGATTGTATTTTGACCTGTTTGAGCCTGGATACAGTTCTAGGGAGGCTCAGCACAGCCTGGCTGCAGCTGTGAGTGCCAGAGGGTGCCAGAGATGTTTCTCATGCCAGAGGAGGGAGTGCTGGGGATGGAAGGCAGTTTGTTTTTTTAACTCTGATCTTGTTTGTGGGCTTCTAGCATGGGGAAATTTGGTACCTGCATTCAAGTAAGATCTCACTCAACCAGTCCTAAGGCAGAAAACTCTTCCAGCCACTTCCAGGCTGAGGAAGGCCAAATCTCACTGATCTCCATTTCTAGAGGAAGTGAGTGACAGCAGCTCACTGCCAAACAGCCACTGCCTCAGTTGGCTTTTTGTGCTCTCAGGTGTGTGGCAAGTTGGAAAAGCCTGGCGCCAAAGCACAGCCTGTCTGGAGAGCAGAAGGGCTTCCACCCCGTGGTGTGAAGGGAAAGAAACCAGCCAGCTCCTCTCTGTTCCCTGCCTGTGCTGCTGGGAAGCAACTCTCTGCCTCTTGGACTGGAATAGAGACAGGAGTCACAGGGAGATGGGTTGGGGAAGCAAAGCCCTGCTGGCCTGGCAGGCTTGGTGCTACAAACTGTCACACTTTTCTCCACCTCTCTAAGCCCAAGGTGGTGAACCCTCTGATAGGACTTCTGGGAGAGTATGGAGGAGACAGTGACAATGAAGAGGAGGAGGAAGAGGAGGAGCAGTCCCAGGCTCAGTGGCTGCCGCCAGCCCCGCACCCCCCGGCGCCGCGCGAGGAGCAGCCGCGGAAGGCCAAGGCCAGTGATGACAAACTGACTGACTGGAACAAGCTGGCCTGCCTGCTGTGCAGGAGGCAGTTTCCCAACAAGGAAGTGCTCATCAAGCACCAGCAGCTTTCCAACCTGCACAAGGTATGGGGAAGCTGGGGGCTGTCATTGGTTCAATGGCTTTGTGAGCTGCGCAGAAAATGCAGTAGTTGGGTGGGAGGAGCTGGGCTGATATTGACACAGTAGCAGGCAAAGTTCCTCCAAAGCTCTGTTCAAAGCATGGTGTGAACTGCTCGTTCCTGCCTTGGGAATGCTGTAACATCAAGGTGTGACTTTGTAAGCTGTCGTGAGATAGCTAAGGCTTCCGGAGAGTGAGGTGCTGGCACACAGGAGTGTGAGAGCGGTAAGAACTTGGCACGTGCACCCCCACGTTCTGTGCTGCCTTTGAGCTCTTGCTTTAAGGAGAGCCAAGCTGCACATGGGTTAAAATAGGACTGGTTGCCTTCCTTACTGCAGGTAATCTGGGCTGCAGGAAAGGCTGCTTTGCCTAGTATAGTGAAGATACAAGAGCATGCTGCTTTACCTGTGCTCCTTATGGGTGGAGCAGATGACCCTGACAGCTTGTGTTCTCTGCTTGACACTGCCTCTGTCTTCCTCCTTCCAGCAAAACCTAGAGATTCATATGAAGATTAAACGATCTGAACAGGAACTGGCGTACTTGGAGAAGAGAGAGCGTGAGGTATGTCTGTGGTGGTGGGCAGGAAGCTGCTTGTGCTTCTGCACTGGGGGGTTGGTGGTCCCAGGAAGACCCTCCACTTATACACCAGGTATCAGCAGCCATCCACTTAGGCACCAGGCATCAGATGCCTCCCAGAAGTGAACTGTGGGCTCACTCTGCATGGGGACCTGTAGGTAGTTCTGTGAACTTCTCAGAGCAGATCTCACTTCTCACAGAAGGGTCTGAGTGTGGTTTTGTTGTCCTGCAAGCCAGCACTGGGCTCTGGGCTAAGTGGGGTACAAATTTCCATCTAAAACTGGTGGGGTGTATGGGCTGCAGCTGCCTGGCCAGGGACAGGAAAGCTGTACCTGTCCATTGTTTGGAAGGTCACAGAGCTGCTCCTGGTGTTGTAGCTGGGAGGCTGCACCAACAGGTCTGGATCAGCCCAACAAATGGCATCTGAACAGAGCAAGTGTATTGTGGGATTTGAGCATTCAGTGTTTGTGAGTCCCCAGGACAGCCTTCTAATCAGCTGAGAATGAGATGAGACCTGGATGCGGAGCAGTCTCCTGCAGTGTTGAATCCTTCATAGCTCCCATACTTACTTTGCTCTTTCTCTTGTGAAGGAGAGGCATAAAGACAAAGGAAATGACTGGAGAGAGAAATTCCAGCAGATGGATTCCCCAGAGAGGAAACGACTCAGATACGACCGGGATTCGGAGAGGTAATGGCTGTTCTGGGTTAGATCTCTTTGGGGATGCTGATGCTGGGATGGGATGTGTGTTGCTGGCAGACCAAGGCTGGGAATTGTCCAGTGGGGTAGATCTGTGAAGTAACAGCCAGACAGACTGAGTTCCTTAAAGTGTGAGCCTGCTGTACTGCAGGACATCTCATAGAGGTCAGGAAAGGGCTGGGGTGGAAACGAGGGTTTAGGGCAGAGCAGAGAAAAGCCACGTGGTGCTGAAGGAGTGAGATGGGGTTCTCAGTTTATCTGGCTGGACACAGAGAGTGGAATGCAGCCTGTTCCCATCCACCTCGTCCTTAAGGCACTTGCTGCCCTCCTGTCCTGGCATCTAGCCATTGAAAGAAAGAGCAAAGCTGTGTTTCATCTGTTCCCTGACTCAGAGGAACGCTGGGAGCTGTTTCCATCTCGTTCAGAGTAGGTGGAGGAAGAAAGTGCGTGCTGTGTGGAGTTCTCAACAGGCCTGCCTGCTGTGAGCTCGCGTGTTCAGTGGGCTGAGGAACGGCCAGGCATGTGTTGAAGACAGAACTGGTTATGTGCCTGTTTTCTTCTGCCACAGCACCTCAGAAGGAGACCTTTCCTCTGCGTCTTGCAGTTTAAACATCCACATCTCTTCCCTCTGTTTTCCTGGAATAGCTGTAGATAAACTACAGCAGTTTGTGTGTAGTGTCCCCAGCAGCCAGAAAGTAGAAATTGTCTGAAGGAAGAGTCTTTTATGCTGAGAGGTTTTCAAAACTTTGGCTTTTGGTTAATGGTCTTGGATGAGTAACAAGGCGGGAGAGTGTCCGAATCAACACTGCATCTGTTGAGCTCAGAGCAGCAGGGATTAGACTTTGCTTTCTTGCTATTGCTAAGACTTTAATTAAGAAATACAAGCACAGAAGGCTCCTGGCTTGCTTACACTGTAAATATTTTGGAGTCTGAGCTCATTTCCTGTGCCCTGGTGTACTTCCCCCTGAGGTGGGACAAGAAATTTTGCAGTCAGAGGTGTGTGAGCCCTGCACAAAGAATCTGCCATGGTGATTTCCTTAGGCAGTGTGCTTCTGGCAAGAAACTTGGATATCCCTCATGAGAGGCTGAAATGTCAATGAAGGTTCTATTAGCAGAGCTAAAAATCCCTGGCATGTGTTTGAAGCATTGCAAGACTGGACAATTGATTCTGGTTCTTTTGCAGTGACTATGACTCAAGGCTTGACAATAACAACAAAGGGAACCGAATGGTGCAGTCTCCGGGGTGGAAGAAGGGCTTTGGCCACAACCAGCAGGGCACAGCATCACCAGTGGAGGTGAGTCTTCCCTGCCTTTCAAAGCACACCACTGCCCTGCAGCCCATAATATTTCCCAGGACAGCTGGAGGGAGTTCAAGTCAGGCTGCAAATCTTGGCACCCACTTGATGGAATAATATATGTGCGCTGATGAACTTTGCAGTCTGGGAGGGGCTGCAAGTATGTTGGCCATAGAAGAAGGCTAGAATGTATACAGATCTGGAGGTGTTGAAAATAGAGTAGCAGTGAGCAGGAAGGGTGTGAGCATCTCATTAGTACCTGCTCAAAGTCAGGCTGGAGTTTGAGCAGGTCACCAGCTTGGTTCTCTGCAGCAATGTGAGCTGGGGAAAAACGTGAACTTCCCCTGGGGAGGTGTGAGCAGAGCCAAAGCCACAGGGCCCAAGATGCTCTTTGTCTGCTCTCCTTAGCACTTGTGAGGCTCTTGCTGCCATTGCAGACTCTGGACAAAACAAGATAATACCAAGATAGAGCACCTGATGAGGAGCAGAGGCCCCTTGGCAGAGGATGTCAGGGATAGGCAGGGTCAGGCAGGTCCTGCCTTCTGCGACAGGCTGGTCTCTCAGTGGACCTTAATCTACTGCAGAGGATTTATCAGAGAAGCAGCCTGGAGCAGGGTCTGCTCTGCCTTGCCCAGGGCCACATGAGCAGTGCTGTGCTCTGGTGGCAGGTTCGTGGCTGGCCAGGTGCTGTGGTGTCCATGCTCTCTGCTGAGGGACAGGCAGCTTGGAGCAGGGCTCACGGGGTGGCATTCAGCCTGCACTCAAGTAGATCATTAAAGCAGATATTTGAGGGTTTGTGACACAAGTTTGCTTGAGCCCATATATGTGAGGCAGGAGTCCCTCTTCAGTGCAGACAGCAGGAGCCATCCCCAGCTGCTGCGCAGTCCTCGTGGCAGGGTCCCTGTGCCCATAAAACTTTGCTGAGAGCCCGCTCCAGCGCCGCACTCTGGGAGGTCTGAGCACCCATCAGGGCTCCCCATCTGCACAGGGAGCTGATGGCAAAGCACAGCCCTCATACAGTTCATGGAAAGGCCAGAAGAGATGTGCTTGCCCTTCACTTCCAAGTCACGCTGCGCAAAGCTACGTGACCGTGCCAACCCCACACAACTCCGATGTCTTGGCCCAACTGGTGAGATGTCTGGTATTCAGGTAGGTTGGACTGAAAAGCCAGGAAACTTCCAGCCTTGGGCCTGCTCTCCTGGGCTCACTCCAGGCAGGTATTGCTGAATAATGTAGGTGCTGGCTGCAAAAGCCAGTCATTGAAAACTGGTTGAAATTCCAAGCGAGGTACCAGTGCCCATGGGATCTCTTTTAGAGAGAACAGCTGAGCTTGTGCCAGTGCAGGCAAATTGCAAAGAGCTCCCCAGGAGCCCAGCTCTTGCCAGTGCTTTCCTTTGCTCACTTCTAATCCTGGCTCATCCGTGGCTGCTGGTGCTGCCTCTTGGCTGCCCACCCTTGGCTGCCCCCTCCTCCGTATGCTCCTCCACAGCTGATCCCAGGGGTTTGATTCCTGCTGGGCGTTTGCTGGCTGCTTTTGTTGCCCACAAAGGGTCTGTAGTTTTTTCCCAAACAGCTTTTGGAAGAACGGAGAGCGTTTGCTCTTCCTCTGCTCGCGGATCCACACGGGAGCAGTCAGCAGTCCCGAAACAGCCCAAGGAAGCTTTTGATTTATGGGAGGAGAAATCATTAGCACAAGCTGTGTGTCTGTTTGCAGGCAGAAAACAGGAGGAAGGGCCCTGGGCTAGGGGCCCCAGGGAAGCCCCCCAAGAGGCAATCCAACGAGACCTACCGCGACGCCGTCCGGAGGGTCATGTTTGCCCGCTATAAGGAACTTGAGTGAATGGTGGAGGAGCCCCAGATCTGCCTCTCTCCATCTCTTTCTCTCTGTGTCATGTTCTTTTGAAGGTTTGGTCTTTTTTTTTTTTTTGGTTGTTTTTTGAATTGTTACAGGTTTTGCTGCTAGAATTTTTTTAATAAAACTGAAAATTTGTCAGTGCTTGTCTTGTGGCTAAAACAGTGTGTTTTAAAAGCATGGTGCTTTGAAAGATTCTCATCATGTTTTGCTCTCTGCTGGGAGTTGCAGCTGTGTCAGTGGGACTGGAACAAGTTTGGTAGCTTGGAGACCCTACCAGCGGTGCCACTGTCCTGCAGCATGTTCCCTGTCATCTCAGGGACAGATACCCCTGGTGCCAATATACTCCTGGGTCAGTCTGGGAGCTGGGAGCCAGGAGATGTCCCCAAGACTTGGGAGGAATTCAAGAGCAGGAGTGATCTCTGTGGGATTCATCCTGGCAAATGATGAGGTCAGTGGGGTTCAATTAATAGCAAGATCTTAATGGCTAAAGGTGACCTCATTAATGCTGGGTGTTGTCTGGGTGTCCCAGCCAGGGCAGAACATTCCACATGGGATGGGCTGGATCTGGTGGCATTGTTGTGTTGGGACCCTCGTGGGAATATAACCATGCTGGCCCAGTGTGTCAGGGGAACAGAGGAAGAGCCAAGTAGGTGCTGCTGGCCTGGTTCAGGGAGGTGTGGAGGCAGCTCTTGGGCAGGAATTTGTAGCAGGGGCAGTTTGACCAAAGCACAGAAAGTTTGTGTGTGTGAGCACAGCAGGGGAACAAGGATGAGTGTGGCCTGCAGGGATAAGGATGATGCCAATGGCTGTGGCTGATGGGAGCAGATCTCGTGCCCCACAAGGAGCTGGTAACCACCACCACCTTCTGTTCACGTGGCAAAAAGCAGGGCTTGTCACTGCTTTCAAATACCCCAAAGAAAGGAAAGCAGATGTGGAAGCTGAAGACAGCAGGATTTGGAGGTGAAGAGCCACCTGCAAGAGCTGAAGACTTCCAAAGGCAGCAGAAGACCTGTCCAAGCTGTGTTTCCTTGTCTCTGGCACAGGTAGTGCCTGAGGAGCACGGAGGACTTGTTTGCAGTATTGTGGCCCCTGGTGTTGCACCCAGGGGTGGTGGAGGTGTGCATGGTGCTGGTGAGTACATGGGGGGTGAGGGCCTTCAGATTTCCTGGGAGCCCCAGGCATGTAAGGGATGGGTGAAGAAGATGATTGACTCCTGGGGATGGACTCCCAACACAGGGGGAAATGGTGGTGGCATAACAAGCTGGTGCTGTCAAGTCTGGAAGTTATCCATGCACAAAGGGGGAAGAAGTATTACTGTGATGGGACATCATTTTCAGGGAGGGAAGAGGGGAATCTGGGTGCAGATTAGTAGCTGCTGCACAGGCTGTCCTGCACCTGGGTGTGCCAAAAATGAGCACCCACAGAGCATCATTCACAAGACAACCAGAGGGAGCCTTTACAGCTGCCAAATGTGGGAACTCATTAGCTGATTTTATTAATTTGCTAAGTGGGTACATGCATCTTAGTGAAAGCCTGTTAACGACTGATAATACGTGATTAATTAGAAGATAATAAACCAGCTAAATGTAAGAGCAGCTTCCCTTGGACAGATGGACCACACTAAATAATGTATGTTCTTTGGCTTAGTCGTGTGCTTGCTTGCTTCGAGTCTGTGATGTGCATGTGTGAAAGGAGAGGCAACACAACACTTTCCTTGCAGGCCCATTGCCAGGGCTTAAGTCAGGAACAGAAGAGGAGCAGGAACAGACTGCTGTGAAAATGAGGAAAAAAAAAATTAAAAATATCTATGTGCAGGATAAATCCATCTCCAAAGGAGAGAAATCCTTTTTCTGTCTGTGGTGGTAGATCTACCTCCCATTAATTGTATTAATCATAGAAATACTTGGTGTGTTTGCTTCTACTATTTTGATGATCATAGTAAATGTTCATGGGAAATCAGGAATATTGTTTGTGTTGTAAGAGGTTGGAGCAACAGACTGTTACTTCCACAAGTGTGGGATTTCTGGGGATGTGCTGTGTGTGGCTTGGGAACCCCTGAACTGTAAGAAGTATCCTGGTGCCAGCCCATGGAAAATCAAGGTATCCCCTGGATGGATACTGACTTAATTCCTTAAAATTCCACTTGCCCAAGGTAACCCAGAGTGAGTTCCTGTGTATTCCCCTGAGGATGTGTGAATAGACTGTACATACATCTCTCCATAGGTGTGACATCTACCCATACTGTGCATCTGCAGGGAGATATCCAGGATTAGGGGACATGGAGCCCTCCTCTGGGGCTGGGTTGAGGTGACTGGAACGAGGTTAGTCACAAACTGGAACAGACAAATAGAGTGAGAAGCTAAAAGCTTTACAAAGAAGCACCAAACCAGAAAACATCGTGTTCTCTTGGGAAAACAGCAGTGTATTTGGTAATGCAGAAACTCCAACTATTTATCCTTGGTGCAGTGGTTTTGATGTCTTTAATGTTTTTTAAAGGATGGTGACCCAAAGCTGTAGCTGAATTGCAGCTACCTTTACATCTTACAACTCTTTTGCTTTTATTTCAGAGATTATTCACTGCTATGCTTCTGCTGTGGCTGGATTCAGCACATTGCCTTGTGTGCCATCCTGTGGTGATGGGTATGGCTCAAGCTACAATTTATTTTTATTTTTGGAAGGTCCTAATAAGAGAATTGGAAAAAACTCACAGGGTAAGTCCTGTGAGCAGTTGCTTGGTGTGCAGATGCTGCACACAGGGGGAGGACTGGGGTGACCCATAACCAGCACTAAGGTGGGGATGAATGGAACTGTGGGTACAAAAAGCACAGGGAGAAAAGGCAGAACAAGGGAGTTAAAGGGATTATTTCATTTAAAAGGAGCAGGCAACAGGAGCCTTGGACTGAGAGTGGAACCAAAGGGGAGGTTAAATCCTCCATTTAAGAGGGTTAGAGGCACTGCTGCCTGGACCCCTACCCAAGGGAGTGTCAATCTCTGGGCTCTATCAGTCACACAGGTTGGTATGCAGGAGGCTGCTTCAGACATCTGAGAGGTTCTGAAGCAAGAGCTTCTTTTTTTCACCCTTTCCCAATGTAAAGCAAGTAGATAGTCTTAGTTTTCCAATATTTATTCATATTAATATTGATACAGCAGTGACTCAGGCCCTTTTCAGTGAAACATATTTGTGTAAAGAGCTGGAGCTATGCTTTGTAAATAGGAAAAAAACAGTAAGTTGGGCTGAGGGAAGTGTTTGTAGAAGGGTAGAAGAGAGAGAAGCCAGGGAATGCACTTCCCTCTGCAGCAGTGACCTGCCTCAGGGAGAGAAGGACTACTGGAAGGAGTATGAGGCTGGAGGTCACCCCTCAGATACCAGATGAATATGATGAACAATTTTGCTCATTTCATGTTTCAAGGCTCGAGAAACAGGAGTTCAGTGTTCAGAGGAGGTTGTTGCTCAAACCATGCCCCCGTTTTAATGTAGGTTCTCCATTTCCTTATTTATCCACATCCATACAAAGACCATTCTGTTCTTTGTTCCTGTACTAGGGACATTAACTCTTTCAAATGTCACCAAGTATAATCTTTGTGAAGCTGCTCTTTAATGGACTTCCTTTTGGTAGCACAAAGGTTCAAAGGAAGATGAATGACACTATAGTCAGTCACACAGTGCCCGGAATAGCCGGGATAAGCATGGACACACGCCCTTGTCCAAGCTTCATGTGGATTTTTCTTGCCAGCCCATTTTGAAGGGATTGTGGTCTGGTCAAACTACTGCTGGTGAGTATGTGGGTCTGTGTATGTGCTGCTCTGCCCTTTGTGCAGCCTGGGGGAGGTCAGTCCTGTCCAGCTGTTAAAGTGCACCTCTTTCCCTGTGGAGTGCTTGGGAGTGCTGCAAGGAAGCTGGGAATGCAAGCATTGGTCCCCAGGGACAGAGTCCCCTGTCCCACACAATGGAAGGATGGGCTGGTCCAGAAAAGGCAGAGGGCTGGATAACAGCTTGGAGCTTGCCCCTGGAGCTGCCCCAGCCATCACCTCACAGGCACTGCTGCAGACACGTGGTGAGCATCTCCCACCCCAGGACATCCCTCTGCCCACCCACAGCAGGATTTCACACTGCCCCGTGCTGGGCTCCATCACCAGGGAAGGACAGGATCAGCCTGAGGAGCTGGAGCACCTGTTTTGGGGTGGTTTGGACTCCCGTTAAGGAGGGGCAGCAGGAGCAGGGTCACCCCAGCTTGTCACAAAAACCTGGCAACAAAGCTTCCTGTACCTCCTGTCCAAGGTCCATGCATGAGATGGGGCTGCCCACCTCAGCCTGAACTGGGGCTGGGAGAAGGCTGGACCTGCAGCACAGTGAGAGAGTGCTCACAGCACTAACCTAGCCTTGAATGGAGTCCCCAGTCCAGTGGGCAGCAGATGGGTCGATGGGGGTCACCTGAGGCCACTTAGTGTCCTCAGGGCCTCAGCAGTCCTTAGGTAACTCCCTGGGGCCCTGCTATTGCTGGGGCATAGGAGAGGGGCCAAGCAGCTCTCTTGCAAAGACAGGAAAGTCCCTTTCCTCCAAAGTTGTGTTGGGCTGTGCCTGATCCATTAATTTGGCTCTGGGGTGCGCTGCTGAAATCCGTCTCCCCCACTTTTGGATTGTGTCCTGGAGCAGCTCAGGAGAGGTCTGGCTTGGGCCAGTATCAACCAGATTCCTTTCAGATGAAACCAAACCCAATATGCTCCAGGAATGCACCTCATGCTCCCCAGCCACTGATGGGCGTTTAGGCTGCAGGATCAGCCCAGAGCCTGTCTGGAGCTAAAAAACACCTTGTAAATCACAGAATCATTTAGATTGGAAAAGACCTCTAAGGTCACTGAGCCCAGCTGCTAACACTGCCAAGCCCACCACTAAACTGTATCCCCAAGTACCACTCTACATGATTTTTAAATCCCTCCAGGGATGGTGACTCCACCACTCCCCTGAAGAGCCTGTTCAATGCCTGACAATCCTTCTAGTGAAGAAATTTTTCCTAATAGCCCATCTAAACCTTTTCTGGCAAAACTTGAGGCCATTTCCTCTTGTCCTGTCCTCTTGTCGATTAAACCACTACACATTTGTTTCCTGGGAGAAGAGCCTGAACCACCCACCCCACCCCCTGGCTCCATCCTGCTGCCAGGCAGTTGTAGAGAGCAATAAGGACTCCTTGTACCCCTTTTTCTCTAGGCTGAGCCCCCTCAATTCCCCCAGTCCTTTCTCTTCAGACTGTGCTCCCAGCTCCATTGCCCTTCTCTGGATGTT
>VYXF01007697.1:118581-141320 GCA_013397295.1 Polioptila caerulea
CCAAGCCCACCACTAAACTGTATCCCCAAGTACCACTCTACATGATTTTTAAATCCCTCCAGGGATGGTGACTCCACCACTCCCCTGAAGAGCCTGTTCAATGCCTGACAATCCTTCTAGTGAAGAAATTTTTCCTAATAGCCCATCTAAACCTTTTCTGGCAAAACTTGAGGCCATTTCCTCTTGTCCTGTCCTCTTGTCCTGATTAAACCACTACACATTTGTTTCCTGGGAGAAGAGCCTGAACCACCCACCCCCCCCCCTGGCTCCATCCTGCTGCCAGGCAGTTGTAGAGAGCAATAAGGACTCCTTGTACCCCTTTTTCTCTAGGCTGAGCCCCCTCAATTCCCCCAGTCCTTTCTCTTCAGACTGTGCTCCCAGCTCCATTGCCCTTCTCTGNCTTTTCTGGCAAAACTTGAGGCCATTTCCTCTTGTCCTGTCCTCTTGTCCTGATTAAACCACTACACATTTGTTTCCTGGGAGAAGAGCCTGAACCACCCACCCCCCCCCCTGGCTCCATCCTGCTGCCAGGCAGTTGTAGAGAGCAATAAGGACTCCTTGTACGCCTTTTTCTCTAGGCTGAGCCCCCTCAATTCCCCCAGTCCTTTCTCTTCAGACTGTGCTCCCAGCTCCATTGCCCTTCTCTGGATGTTTTCCAGTACCTCAATGTCGTTTTAGTGAGGGGCTCAAAACTGAACACAGGATTCAAGGGGAAATATATAGTTAATGGATCAGGTCCTTGGATGTCTGTGTCTGCTCCTGCTGCACCGTGCTTGTGCATTGGAGCCCAAATCCTCCCAGATCGGCCTTTCCATCACATTTCTCTCTGCAGTTGTGGACCAGAGCTTTCCTTCCTAACCCCGATGCCCGTGTCCACGAGCCTCTCCCATCCCCCGCGCTGCTCTTTGCCTTCCCAATCCCCAGCAGGAGCGCTGCAGCCGGTGCTTTCCTATCCCCCTCCATGAGGTGGGCCTCGAGCTGCAGGGATGGAACTCCCCGGGAAAAGACGAATGTTTTTCCCTGTGACTCCGTGGCAGCCCGGCAGCTCCGGCCGCAGCAATCCCGCGCCGCTAGATGGCAATTGCGGCGTGTGCATGGAGGGACGGACCCGACGGAGGATTCCCGCGGCTGGATATGAATGAGGGGCTGCCCCCGGCTGTCCTCCCCACCTCCGGCTCCTCCTGCCGCCTCCAGCCTCCAGGTGCTCTGGCTTCACTGGGAGAAGACTCTGGAGCCGCTGGACTGGCGGCAGGGCGGGCATCGCGGCTGGGATCCCGCTGGCCGGTGAGTAACGAGCAATGGGTTTAATTGTTCATGAGCTGGGGCAGCCCGGGCTGCTCCGGGCTGCCTCGGTTCGCTCCCCAGGAGAGCTGGCTGCGGGAGCATTCCCAGTGGGAGCACTCAGCCCGGGAGGCTGAGCCGGGGTTAATCAGTCGTGAGTTCGTCTGCTTTCGCTGTCAGCTTCGTTATGTTTTACAGCTTCGTGCAGAGTAACTCATGAGTGACTGGTCTCACCCCAGCCCCCGTGGAGAGAGCAGAGCTCACTCTGTCGCTCTGTTTGCCCTAGCATGCCATGAAAAGTTCTGCTAATCTTTATAGAGTCACGGAATGGTTTGAGTGGGAAGGGACCCTGAAGATTACCTTATTTCAATCCCCTGCCACCATCTTCTACATTTGTAGTGTATTGTATTGTATCTTTTAACGCTGTAACTGGGGTCCCAGGAGGTTTTGTGCTTTTTTACTACACTGAAGCTGTTTCCAGAGCTGGTTTTTCTAGGGTTTCTTGGCTTTAATGCTCTGCTTTCCTGCTGAGGTTTAACAGCCCAAAAACCCACACTGGGCTAATTGTCACTAGCCCATGCTGGGGGCTTTGCCACTGCTCAGGTATAACTTTGTCAGATTTCTCCTTCCTCACCAGACAAAAACCCGATGATTTGCCTCCAAAACAGTTGTGGCATTCTTGATCTAAGGAGAAAAAAACCCAGCTTCCCTGGACAGTGAGGGAATTGTCCTCTGCTTGGGCTTTGTAAAATCTGTTGGGACAGGGAAATTGTGTTTCTTTAACACAATTTCTTCCTCCCCCTCTGCAATGCCTGAGCTCACAGAAACTCGGGTCAAATGATACAGCAGGCAGAAAAGAAACAGAGCCTGAGAAATGCTGGGTGCTCTCCAAAAGAGTCCCTTAACTAATGATCCTTCTGCTTGGAAGCATCACAGATCTTGGGTATGGATGGCCTTGCATGCCTGAGTGTCCTGAGAGTGATGGGTGGGTGTTTCGGTGTGAGGCACTGGTGCTCAGGGTGAGGGAGGAAGGAGCAGCCTCAATGGTTGGTTATGTCCAGAAACAGATAACAAAACACTTAAAGAACTTAAAATAAGACAAACAGGGTTCTTTGTTTCTTTCTATCCTTGAAATAAGACCACCCTTGGCATGAATCACAGCTCCTGAACCTGTGGCAGCCCCAGAAGGCAGCCGGGCCATGGGATACATTGCCCACTGGAAATTATCTCCAGTGATCCTACCCTTAGTCAAGAAGTTCATTGCCTTTAAAGAACTGCTGCATTGATCGAGTTGTTGAACATTTGTCAGGAAAATACTGCTAAACTGGAAAGCAGCATTGTTTTTTTTCTGCAGCCATGTGCCCAAGGGCGGGGGGGAAGTGCTGCAGGAGATCTGGTCCCAGAACTGAGGCCATCCCACACACATGCCGGCCACGCGCCCCATGCACGAGCCATGGGGAGCTTTCTCCTGGCCAAGTGGAGCGTGTCCCAGCTTTCTGCTGGCCACTCCTCGCTCAGCCTTCAAAGGGAGGGGGTCAGGCAGCCCTGACGGGTCACTGGCTTGACACGATGGGTGGCTGGAACAGATAGATTACTCCTGCTGAGTTAACGGTATTGAAAACGACAGAGGCACAAACACTCTGGTGATTAATTAGCTGGGGATGGGGAAGTCAATCTGAAAGCCAGGGCAGAGATATCAGCCCTCTAAGAAATATGGGAAGAATTCACCCCTAATCTAATCTCATTGAATTCCACAAGCGTGTAAGACAGGGATCATTTACTGCTGTTCCATAGGTTGAGAATTAAACAGGAAACCCCCAAGGATGTGAGATGTTCTCCCAAATACCATCGTGCCTGTGTACAGAGGCTGGAGAGCAGCTGCCACAGTCTGAGCCATCTCATCTGGCTGGACAAGAGGTGATGTCCAGGCTGTGGTGCTGCCAGCAGCAGCATCCAGCAGCACCCAGCTCCAAGACAGGGAGCTGGAGCCAAGTCTGGGTCCTTGGCAGCTCTTGCTCTTTGCCAAGCCCAGCCCGAGCAGGGCTGGCAGAGGTTCCAGATGGGGGTTCTGCTGCCCCACTCTCTGCCATGCTCCTGTGACACCCTCTCAGGGGCTGTTTACAGCAAGAATTAAGATTTATTGTAAATTTTAGCTCCCAGACTCGTGGAGCTGCCTCTTCCTCCAAGTCTGTCTCTCCCCACTCCAACGGGATTACAGTGAGGGGTGGTTCAGAGAGCAGAGGGCAGTTGGATCCTTACCGGCACTCACTCACATGGTTCCAGACCTGCAGAGACAGAGATCAGCCAGCTGAGTCACCTCCTGGCCTGGGGGGCAGCCTGGAACGACTTTTGGATGGACAATAAGGGGACACACCCAGCCTCACCTGCCCTTTTTGAGGAGCCCCCCATTTGGAGGAGGTCAGATCAGGGGATCTCGCTCCGCACTGCTTGGAGCAGGGAGCAAAGAGGGGAGTGGGAACAGGGAGAGATGATGAAAACAGCGTTACCTGCCCTGGACTGAGTCTCCATCTTTGCAAGGTCCTCTCTGGTCCTTGCAAGCCCCCTGACAGCTCCCTGCTCCTGCCCTGCTCTCAGGAGCTGGCTGTACCCTCTCAGCACATTTTTTTTACCTATGGAAACTGAAGCACAGGATGGTTAAACGACCTGTGTAAGTGACAGGCCTGGACTCACAGTACCTGGGACCTATTCATTCTCCCTCCCTAAAGACTAGATCATCCCAAATGACAGCCATAAACCCCCAGCATCTCCTCGCAGGTAGATGCCATGAATGACAGAGGTTGTGTGGTGCTCAGCAGGGAGCACTCTATACTCCTGGTAGAGAAAAGCCTTTATATTCCCCAGTGTAGTCACTGTAGAATATTTGGGCTCTGCCATCTCCATGCTCAGTGATTCCGTGTACCCCCTGATCTCCCCCCGGCTCCACTGTACCTGCAGGCATTCCATACGTGTGCTCCAGACCAGCACAACCCCTCTCCACCATCACGACATGGCATGGAGCACAATTGTTGCCAGCATCAGCCCCCATTGACTTGGGAGGCTGCCCAGGACCTGGTTTCCCTGGAAAGACACCGTTCACAAGCACTCAGCCGTGTGGGGTTATTGTTCTGCTCTCGTGGGCTGGCGAGCTGCCATTTATTGTGTGCAGGAACTCCCCTGCTTCTCCCACCGTCAGGTCCAGGTTTATTTCCCCTTTTTCTAGGAGGAGACCACTGATGTCAGCTAACTTGGCCTGAATTCTTTGTAGTGTGAAAAGGAAAACAAGAGCTTTCAGTTTCAATCTGTCCCTTGCTTGTCCTCTGAGGGGAGAACTGGCCTTCCCACGGTGTGCGCTCCCACACAGGCGGGCGGTGACACGGTGACAGCTCTGCCACCGTGTGCTGAAGCCACGTGCATGGAGTCGGGCTCAGTGCTGAGCTGCTCTGTGCTCTAGGAGGGTGAGCTGCTCTTTGGATGAAGATGAGACACTTGGGGTCAATCCCTGCCCCGCTCTGCTTCCCATTTGGCCAAGAGCAGGTCACTTAGTCCATCTGTGCCTCAGCTCCACACTGGAGTAATGACAGCCACGGTGACTTTCCAAGGTGGAACCCTGTGCAGATGAGTACATGGGAGGCAGAGAGACCTTCCCATGAGGTAGGGATTGGGCAGGAGGACATGTACGTGGTGCTGTTGGCTTCTGACCCTCTGGAGACACTGGTACAGGAGCTGTGCTGGGAGGGGGTACCCCCGCTCGTGTCCATGCTCTGGGCTGGGCAGGGACAGGGCAGGGAAATGACAGAAAGCAGGGGAGCTTTGGAGCATCCTGCTGCGGCTGCCCTGGTTCCCCCACACCAGCGCTGTGACAGCTGCCCAGCGCCTGACCTGCCCCAGCCCCTCGGAGCCGCGCCGCACCTTCAGCTCCGCCGGGAGCCGACCTGGCCTCCCCCGGGCGCAGTGACCGAGCGGCCCGGCGCCCACCCCAGCGTCTGTGCTGGCCGCTGCTCCTGGGAAATACCCGGTACAGGAGCTGCACCCTGGCGCAGGCAGCTCCCCAGGCCGCTGCGGGATGCTGGGGTGGGGAGGCAGGGCTGGCCGCGCCCCGGGAGCCGGGCAGAGCCAGTCCCTGGCTGCCGGAGCGGGGAGCTCTGCAGGGCTCCGACCCGGCAATCCTGGCTGCAGTTCCCGAGGAGCCCAGCCAAGAGGCTCTGAGAAGGAGCAGATAACAGGTCAGGCACCCTCCATCCTCATTAAAATACTTTCTCCGGCGGAGCCCCCCACGCCTGCCCAGCCTGTTCCAATTAGCGCAGCGGCCAGGAGCGCCGGGAGCAGGGCTCCCGCTGATGAAAAGAAAACACTGCAGGGCTTTCAAGTGTCAGGGAAGGCGGGTGGCCCCAGCTGGGACAGCCAGTGGCCCTGGGAGTGTGACCAGCAGCCATGTCGCTGGCTGGCAGTGGTGAAGTGGCTCATGAGCCGGGTCACTGAGCAGCAGAGCAGGTGTTTCATGGCCAGCTCCCGCCTGGAATGGGGAGATGTGGCAAAGCTAAAAGCTCTCTCAGAGGAGCTGAGCATCCCTGTCCAATAGGTTTAGAGGTGGGAAGCAATAATCCCAACGCGAACGAAGAAAGTGTTGCCGACCCTGTGGGCTTGCTGCAGAAAGCCTTGGCAACTTCAGGAAGCAATCAGCACTGTCTTGGGAGTGCTGGGAAAGGCTGCAGCCTGCCCAGGGAACAGGAATTCTTTTCCCAGGGCTAGCTCTCCCTGGAGACACCGCTGGGGATGGAGCAGTCCCTCCCAGCCCTTGGATCTCTGCAGGAATTCTTTGCAGGGGTCCCACCAGAACCCCAGACAAACCCACCACCTCTTTTCCAGAGGCCACCAAAGGAGCAGCGGCCCATGCCACTGGGTTCCAGCTGGTGACCCAGGGCTGGCGAGCTCTGTGCTGGAAACCCCCGGTGTCAGTCACTTCTCCTCCTGCCAGTCCATGGCAGGGAGCACGGGCAAACCTGTCCCTTACTGGAGTCCATGCTGATTCCTGGCCTTGGAGCCCCTGACAGGTTTTAGCTTGTGTGGGATTCACCCAGGCTGAGCCTGGGAAATCTGAAGGCTAGAGAACAACTCCCATGTGGGGCAGGGCTCCTGAGCCTCCCCAGGGCAGTGCTGAGTGTCAGGCCATGTGGCAGACAGGTGACAAGGGTGGGTTTCAGCACTGGAGTATAAATGGCTCTGAGGCATTCAGTGCTGCCTCTGGGGACCCCCAAGGCTCCGGGGACCTGGCCTGGCAGCTCAGCAGGCAGTACACAGCGTCTTCTCTGCCTTATTTGGGTACTTCAACACAGCATTAAAGCGTGGCAAGCCCCTTTCAGTCATGAAGTGTCTCTTCTGGGGGGAGACTGCAGGAGTTGGGCCTGTTTAGTCTAGGGAAGAGAAGACTGGGGATGAGGGGATCTCATTAGTGCACATAAATATCTCAAAGGTGGGTGCCAAGAGGATGGTGCCAGACTCTCTTCAGTGGTGCTCAGCAACAGGATGAGGAGTAATGGCAATGAAGCAAAACACAAGAAGTTTCACCTCAATGTAAGGAAGAACTTCTTTACCTTGAGGGTAGCAGAGTACTGGAACAGCTCCCCAGGGGTGTTGTGGAGTTTCCCTCCCTGGAGACATTCCAAACCCACCAAATCCCTGTGTAATGTGGTCCAGGTGACCCTGCCTTGGCAGGGGCTGGGCTGGATGATCTCCAGAGGTCCCTTCCAACCCCAACAATTCTGTTATTCTCTGAAAGAAATTTAAGCCTCTCAATTGCACTAGGAGGCAAATTGGGACTTTAGTATGCCAAGTCAGCCCAGAGTTTAATACACCAAATTAACCCACACTTGTCCCACCTCTGCTTTGTCCTTGGAGGATCCCAATCTTTTATGAATTTGCCACTTCCCACTGGTGTCCCAGTGTGGTTTGCCCACTCCCCGAGCCCTGGGGTGGGCAACAGGACTGTGGCACTGCTCTGTGCTGCAAGCTGCCTGTGCTCTGGCAGCATTTTAGGTGAGAGCAGACCTGCAAGGTGAAATAAATGCTGTCTCCATTCAGCTTTCTCTGCACTTTGGACTTGCTGCCTCCCTGGGGCTGGATGTCCTTGGGGTAAATTAGAAGGGGGAACAGTGGAGGTCCCGTTCAAGCAGCATATTCAGGAACATCTAAAAGTCCTGCAGAGGCTGAAAGCAGGGGCTGATCCAGCCCTTCACTGTGCCCTGAGACAAGCCCACTGCTGGGCCACCTTCCCAGCCAGATGCCCAAGAGCCGGGCCAGGTCAGGCTTCACCTCTCCGTAGCAAGGGAAAGGTAGGGACTGAGCCAGCAGCCTCTCAAGAAAGGGATTAGCAGGATGTTAAGGGAAGCCAGCTCCTTATCCCTTCGTAAACAGTTATTAATACCCTGGCCAGCCTCAGGCTTGGCAACTCCCCATTTGCTTTCAGAGGATGTGGTCCCCACTGGAGCGTGCCTGAAGCTGCTGTAACTTCAGGGAGACAAACATTGTTAGAGGAGATGCTGTGCTTTTGCTCTGAGGTGTCACCACAGGCTGAGAGGTCCCTCTGATAACACCCAGACCCCAGGGCTGCCCCTGCCCCATTGCCATTGTCTCTCAGTAGCCATGGGTGAGGAGCCTCCTGCCTGGCAGGGGTGACATCCCGAGGGTTTGCCAGTAGCAGCTGGGCACCTTCCTCCACACCCATGGTGCTTGACAGACTCCAGCAGTGTTGCCTGGCAAGGAAGGGTGGTCTGGGGCTAACTGCAGCCAGGGGACTTGAATCTCAGGAGGCAGCAGTGGGGGAGAAGTCCCGGCTGGACTGGATCCTGCTGGCCCCTGTCTGTGTGATGGCAGAGACGTGGCTGGACGTGGAGCAGTCTCAGCCTTCCACGGCTCCAACAATCCCTTCATCCACCCCCTCCAAAAATCTGCTCCCCTCCATCTCTGTGGATCTGTGGGCACGTGTGACCTTGTTACTGAAGGTTTCTCTGGAACCCCGACACTTCACCGGGCACACCGTGGTGCCCCAATGCCACCCAAGGTCTGGCACTTGGTTTTGCTGTCCCAGCTTTGATGCCATGGAGCAGGACCGTCACGTCCTCCTCCCACAAATCACTCAGCACCACAGGCTCCCTCCGGGATCGGCTGTGCCCCTGCCTGGCAACTCAGGGGGGAGGCAGGGAGGGCTCGCCCTTGTGCCTTTGTGCTTCCACTGGAGAAAGTCGACAGCTGCCTCTCCCTGCAGCTGCCAGGGTATCCATCATCCCGCACGGGATGGAGAGGGACAACCACGGCCCGGGGCTGAGCCGGGCGGGTTCTGTTCCTGCGCGGGCAGGGAGGGGGCAGGCGGTGATTTAGGAGGAGGGACAGCTGCGGGCAGGGCTGCTCGCCAAGGCACAGGGCCAGCGGCCCCGGCTGGGCACGCTCCCCTCACACGCGGCTCCACACCCCCACAGACCGCAGACGTGTGTGCAGGATGGGCACCAGGGCTGAGTCCACTGCACCTCCTGCACTGGCTTTGCTCCTCAGTTTCCTTGCCAGGGCGTGACTCCTTTGTCCCAGCTCCCAAAAGTGGCAGAGAAGGAGCCACCCACATCAGGGTTTATGCTGGGAGAGGCAGGACAGTCTCAGGAGCGTGGGGCTCAAGTCTGGGAGCCAGGGCTTGGCTGCTTGGAAACCTTGGGAAACACCAGCCCCATGGAGGGAGTCTTGGCTCCCTGAGGCTCCCCGTCTCACTGCGAGTTCTAGCCCAGCGCTCCTGTGCCCTCATGGGGATGATCCCTACGGACGGATGCTGACAAGGGGTGCAGCGCCTCTCCTCCCCCCGCTCCTCTTCCTTGAGGTTCCCCAGCTGTTGGGGACCGGCATTTCGCCTCCTGGCCCTGGCCCTGCCAGCCCTGCCGTGTAACTGGAGAAGGCAGCAGGCTGTCAGCGGCGCGTGGGGATTATCCGGGATACAATCGGGGCTGTGAAATAGCGGAGCACATGGCAACACGGCCGCTGTGCGTGCTGCGGGATCGCTGGGGAGCTGAGTTCAGCACGCTCTTCCCTCTCGGAGATAATCTACAGCCTGATAAACCCACTGCCAGGGCCCTTCCCCCTCTGAAATTTGGGCTGGTTTAAACTATTCACGGCATTGCAACACAAAGGAGTTGTCAGGAGGAAATTGGTGCTTTCATGGATAAATGATTCCCTCCTGTACCCACGCCTCAAACAGAAGGGATTTGTCTTTTCTCTGGGCTGCTCACTCTCTGGCAAGGCTTTCCAGAGGATTTTGTGTGACAGCCCGGAACCTCAGACCTGCTGGACTTCTGTTCTGTGGAGAACTCAATGCAGCCTTACAGTAATTAAATGGAGCTTATAAAAATGAGAGAGAGCAACTTTCTACACAGCCAGATAGTGATAGGACGAGGGGAAAATTGTTTCCAGCTAAAAGAGGAGAGGGTTAGATTAGATGCTAAGAAAAATTATTTACTGTGAAGGTGGTGAAGCCCTGGCACAGCTGCCCAGAGAAGTGGTGGATGCCCCATTCCTGGAAGTGTTCATAGCCAGGTTGGATGGGCTCTGAGCAGCCTGACCCAGTGCGTGGCATCTGTGATGATCTGGAGCAAGATGATCTCTGATGTCCCTTCCAACCCAAACCACTCTGTGATTCTGTCTCTCCTGCAGATCTCCAGTAGAAGGGAAAGGAAGGAGGGAGGGAGGGAGGGCACAGGGAAGCCGCTGGGACCAGAATACCTGGTGGATTGCTGGCAGACTCAGCCCAGCACCGTGGTGACACCAGCTGTGCCACCTATGCATGGCACTCCTGGTGACTGCCAGCCCCCCAAAACAAAGCTGCCATCCCCCATGTCCTCCCCTGCGGGTCCTGTGGAGCCTGGAGTATGAAATGTTAACCCTCTGCCTCCCTTTCTCTCGGCAACCCACCCTCATCAGCACTTCCCTCTCCAAACTGAGATGGAAAGAGTTGCAGCTCTGGACAGTTGATTATTTAAAGCTGTCGGGAGTGTTTAAATTAACCCTGGATTCATCATTCCCAGCTTGTTTCCATCCGCCAGGCACCCGCGCTCCCCCTCTGTGTAAACTCTGCCGAGCTCCTCACCTCCGGCAGATCTGTGTCCGCGTCCCCGCGCTGACTGGCACCGCCAGGGATGTCCTTGTGCCGGGGGCTGTGGGCACAGGCGGCTCAGGGGGCTGTGCCAGGGCTTTAGCCAGGTGTCAGGAGGTGGATGTGCCTCACCACTGCCTGGGCACGATGGGAGGGAGCCCCTAAATACTCATGAAAGGATGACACCCGTGGGAAGTGTTTCTTACTGGAGGTTATCCTCTGGCAGTTTCGTTCTTTCCTTATCTGCTGCAAAACCCTAGCTTCCCTGTGCCTGTGCCCGTCTCTGCCAGGGTTCTGGAATCCTCCTGGGCATGGCTGTGGCTCCTGCTGCCATCAGCCCCGCTCTTGGCATTCCCAGGGCAGGAGAAGGAGAGCTGGGATAACTGAGCTGTACACAGGACCGCGTGCCTGTCCCTAAAGTTCACCACGTGTGAACGTGTCCTGAGGCAGGGGCCATGCCCTGCCTGCCGTGCAGAATCCCAGCCTGCCCTGGCATCCCCTGGGTCATGAAAGATTCCTCCAAGTCTGCCTTAGCCCAAAGTTAAGCCTAGCACAGAGCCAGCTCCATTTATAGAAACCTTCAATTAGAGGACCGCATTTTCCCAAGTCCTGCAGCAACACACTTTGGCAAAGAAAAAAAAATCCCTGTCAAATCTCAGCCCCATCCTTGTGATGACCCTTGGGACAGCAGTACTTGCTCAGGGCATGGCTGTGAGTCCACAGGACAGCTCTGGGACAGCACTGCAGGTGCTGAGCAAAGGAAGAGCTGAGATGCAGCTTGTCATTGCTTGGGAGGTGTTTGTGGGAGCAGGCAGCTCTGTGAGCCCCTGTGTGACTGACAGTGGGTTCCTAACAGAGAACCCCACCTCTCCACGATCCAGGAGCAGTTTGAACCCAGCTAAACCCATCATGCTTATGGAGGGGTTTTTTCCCATTCCCTAGGCAGTGACTGACATGTGGAAATGTGCCCAGGAAGGGCTGGCTGGGTGGAGAGAGCAGCCTCAAGCTGGAGAGAGACAGAGCACACCACAGCCACCATCCTGAGGTCACATCCGTGTCCCAGCGTGGTTCCAAGTCTCCTGGTGCAGGGGGAGGACCTGCAGCAGCAGCAGGTTGTGCTGACCAGAGTGAGATCCAGGCAGCAGCGAAGGCAGGGAAGGGGCAAGAAAGGGTCTGCACCCCAGCCTGAGGGGCTGCACCTCAGCCCAAGCACAGTTTGTGCTGGGAGAGAGAGAAAGCCCAACCCCACCAGCCCAAAATCTCCTCCCTAGGCAAAGCTTCTTGTGTAAGGCAGTTGGAAAGACTTGGCTCCACCATCCCTCCCACAGCCCTTTGCTGGGATGGCAGGAATCCCCTGCTACTTGTGCCAAGAGCCTCTGGCCAGGGATGAGCCAAAAAGCTCATTATAAATCTTTCAGTCATGGGACTGGAAGAAGTTAATATGCAGCAAGAGGGGGAGTTAGTCAGAGCTGCCATGTAGGGACCAGTTTTTTTATTAAGTGGAGAAAAAGCATCTAAGTAGGCTGGATTAACAGGTTAGAGCTGGCAGGC
Organism: Polioptila caerulea; assembly: GCA_013397295.1. Lineage (NCBI taxonomy): Eukaryota > Metazoa > Chordata > Aves > Passeriformes > Certhiidae > Polioptila > Polioptila caerulea. The sequence continues at coordinate 130,538 of VYXF01007697.1, forward strand.
CAGCCCTGCTCGTGGCAGGGGCTGTGAGAGCTGCTGTGCAAGGCTGTGAGCCCCTGTACACCTCCAAAGGGGAGTATGTGTTAAAGAGCCCTTCCAAGACACAGCACCCTGCAGCCAGCAGATGCTGGTGGCCTCAGAGAGCTCTGTGGTGACCAGGAATTTGCAGAGATCCTCGCCAGAGATGTGTCATGCACACACAGAGCCACAGATGCTGTTGGGGGAATCAGTGAAATGGCATTCATGGATTGTGCTCCAAAATATGAATTCCCTTTTCAGTGAAAGGGATGAGATTTAACCCCAAACTGAGAACAGATGAATATTAAGGAACCTTCACCAGGCTCTGCCAAGCATTGGGGTCTGAGCAGATACTGAGCAGAGGATACCCAAGCTCTGAGAGCCCACTGGAGGGTGTACTACTGCCTTGGTGTCAGTCACCTCCAGGATGCCCAAATCCCAGTGCTCCCAGGCACCACATGATGTGGGCAGGCTGGCATTGCCCCTCACACCTCCCCTAGGCAGGCTGGAATACATGGCCTGTGAACTCCCTGGACATGGAATGTGCTGGAGCTCCCAGGGGGTGGAAGGTAGGAGGGTATCCCAGTCACAGCTGCCTTCCCAGTGCCCACACTGGTCCAGTGAGCACAGCTGCAGCCTTCCCCCTTCTCTGCTTGCAGCCGGCGTTGGAGGTGGCTCCTCGGCGCTGGACCATGGTGCTGTGAGGGCGAGCAGACCCTGCCCACTGCCCTGTGCCAGCATGTGGGCTGCCCCTGGCCACTGGCTGCCCCTCTCCACACTCGGGCTCTGCCTCTTCCTGCAGCAGCTGGGCAGCAGCAGGGCATGGAAGCAGCATGCCCCACGCCTTCGCCTCGCCTACAAAGGTAAGGGGTTCCTCGGGGTCTGCAGCTGGCCTGGGAGGGCTGGGAGAGCATCCTGCAGGGAGCAAAAGGGTGGTCAGGGCCTGGGGGGACAGGCAGCCCTGTGGTCGTGGCTGTAACCTCTCCACACTCTGGGCCCTCAGGATGTTTCAGGGGTGCAGCTCCAAGCACAGTTCCTGAGGATGCTGCTGCCATTGGAAAAGGAGGTTGAACAGGGAATGCCCTGCCCTGATCCAGCAGAACACTGGGACCAGAGGGGATGTGTCCTTCTGCTCAGACTAACTATGGACCTCTCTTGGTGTGTCCTGGGGCTGGACCGGGTACCCCTGGGGAATGTCCCCTGCCTTCAGCTCACAGGGACACTGAGTCCCAGGACAGTCTCACCAGCCTCTTCCTCCCACCAGCACAGTCCTACCCCAGCTCAGCCCTTCTGCTTTTGCCCTTCTGCTAGGAGAGACTGATTCCCTGTGCAGATTGTCTCCCTGCTGCACTTCTCCCTTCCTCCCTGCACCTCTCTCTCTGTTCAGACCATGGATCCTTCCGGGGGTGCACAGTTTGCTGCTCTCAAGCCTAATGCAGAGGGGGGACTGCTTTGGTGACCTGAAGATGCAGCAAGGGCAGACTGACAGGTAGCACAAAACACAGCCCAGAGAAGACCTAGAGAAAGTCTACAGGGGAATGGCCTGAGCAGCTAGAACAGATCCCTGCCAGCCCGGCAGCTTCTCACTCTGCCATGAACCTGCAGCATGGATGTGGCAAATTGAGCTGCTTTCAGCTTCTCCTCTGTGAAAAACAAGTTTCTTTGGAGGATGGCAGCTCAGCACATCCCCAGGGCTGCCCTGGATGTCACCATCAGGAGGGCTGGACCAGCCCTCTCCACACCTGAGAGAAAGTGGAGCATCCTTCCCGTGGGCACGGCACTCCAGGCTCCAGGGCCATGCTCTTGGCCTGCTCCACCACCCTGAGCTCTCCAGGCAGGGACGACCAGCACAGTGAAAGATGCCCCCCATTTGTGGTTGGTGAGGGCTGGACCTCCCAGGGATGCAGAGTAATTGTGTGAGGACAGACCCTGCTGATAGCCCAGCTCAGAAAGAGCTCGGCTCTGTCTTGGAGCCACAGGAGGCAGACAGGGCTGCTGGGGCAGCAGGAGAGAAAGGGGACCTCTGACTTCAAAGCCCTGCACAGTCCCGGGGCCAGGCATGCCAAAAGCCCTCACCCCTTGGGCAGAGGCAGAAGAGGAAGCTCCCAGCATCAGGAGGGCTCAAGGACAAAGTGAACAATGGCAAAGGGATGTGACTCATGGACAGCACGGGGCAGGTTCAAGGACACAATGCCTTGAGAAGTTTAGGTTTAAATGTCCCTAGGAAAAAAAAAAATAAATAAAAGGAGGCCTTTGAGAGTCCATCCACGGAATCAGGCTTGCCCTCAGATCCCAGCATGGGGGTGGCAGGCAGAGCCCTCGGTGGGGCGGGGGGAGAAGACGTAAGCAGGGTCTAGAGGAGGAAATGACAGCAGCGAGGGCCGGGAGAGCACAGGAAGGATGGGGCACGGGGCCCGGGGCCAGGAACAACAGCAGCGGCTCCCACCCTGCCGAGGAGGTGAGGAGGAGGTTTATAATAGCACATGGGGCAGCCTGGGCTCTGCCGGGTCGGGCTGGGTCAGCCCTGCCTGAGCTCAGCCTCTCTTGCCCCAGGCTGTGCAGCAGTGAAACCACAGCACGCCTGCCAGCTCCTCCTGCGGGAATATCCCAGGAACTGGCAAACGGGTCCTCTGCCAGCCTTTGATCTGCAGCCAGGCAGGACTCAGAGGCCACCACCGCTCAGCAAGTGCTCCAGAGCACGGGGAGGCCGTGGGGCTCTGGTTATCACACCAAGGGCTGCCCTGGCACGTCCCTTATCAGCCAGCAGCAGTGAGGGACCAGAGCCCGATTTAGCACCACGCTTCCCCTGGGCTTCAGGGCTCTGCTCCGCGGGCTGCTGTGCCTGGTGAGGGGGAAGGGGAGAGGGCAGCCCCGGCACAGCCGGGCTGTGACCCCAGGAAGCTCAGGGTCGCCCCACACAGAGGATGGTGTGGCTGAGGGCCCCGCGGAGATGATGGATGGGACAAGGCGCTTACAGTGGTCTCGGCAATGAAGACAAACACCGTGGCCTTGGGAGATAGTGAACACAAAGGAGAGGAGGTTCCTCTGGGCTCCCCCATAGGTTTGGCCATGGCACGGATGCTGCAGATCCCCCCTGGTTCCCTGTCTCCAGTGTCAGGTTTGGATCTGATGACCTGAGAATGGGAAGAGGCTGGATTTTGTGCAGCAGCTTCCTGGGTCTGGATCCCAGCACTCCATGCCCCCTTGGTGAGGGAGCAGAGCCAGGGGCCAGGCTCAGACCGTGCTGGTCATTAACCTGCCAGAAGGTGCAAGTGCAGGGCAGTGGGTCCCTCCAGAGGCAGCAGCGAGGGCTCCTCCATCACCCTGCCTGACCTCGTCCTCGGGCAGGGCTGCTGCAGGTCAGGCTGTGACCAGCGAGTGACGTTCACTAGGACTAGTCATGTGCTCATTCCTCTTGATTACACTCGTGTGCTGGGTGAGCCTTTGCCCCATCCCACCCCTCCACCCCAATCACCCTCCCCAGAGCCCTGCCTGACATTTCCCCCGGATCAGGCAGGTCCTGGGAGCGTTGGCAGACACAGGAGGGTGAACGATGCACCGCACCTTGTTTGAGACCCAGCAGGGTCAATGGCCCGCAGGAAGGGACAGGAATTCAGCTGTTAATCCCATTCAGCTGGTGGGAAATGGCTTGGAAGCCTTCTGCCCTGTATCTCTGGTACCCAGAGGAGAGTCCTGGGGCACCCGAGGGAAGGGGCAGTGGGGCTGTGCAGTTTTTGTGGCAGCAGGAGGAGAGCCAGGAGCTCCCTGATGTGGCTTGGAGCTGCTGCTGGCAGGGGAGGATTTGTGTCCCCGCTGAAACGGGAGCTCCCCGGAGCAGGGGAGAGGGAAGCGCTGGCTGGGAGCCAGCCTGGCTGCTGGACCCGGGCAGGGACCCGTGTGCTGCCTGTCCCAGCAGGGCCCAGCGGACGTCAGTGGCGTCTCCAGCCCGCAGGCTCTGGCCTCGCTTCCCCTCTGCCCTGGAAGGAAGTGACACAACCTCCCGGGTCAGCCGGTTCCCTTTGGATGGAGCCGTGCCTGTGCCCACGTCCACCCCACCTGCACCCGGGGCCGCACGTCCACCCACGCTCCGGTCCGCTCTGCATCCACCTGGCCAGCACCGGCTTCCCTTGGCCACCTCCTTCCCTCTGCTCCTGACACGCTGCTGCACCCCCTGTGATTCTGGGCAGACTTTCAGCCCGGGTCTTACAGTTTTCTCTGGGTTTCCAGCCACGTTCCACTTCCATTCAGCCCCCATCGAGTGCAGCCCATCTCCATCTTTCCCCTCCCATGGCCCGAATTTTGCCTGTTACCCTGCACAACACCAAAGCCGGGAGCAGCCTTGCCAGACTAGCCAGCCCTCTATCCTTAGCCACATCCTGTCACTTTTGGAGAGGGAAGAGATGTGTTATGCCTTCTGGAAGCTCCAGGAACTGCCTCAAAGCTGGTGTGCCCTGCCCTGATCCCTGGGAGCAGGGTCTGGCAGCTGCTGCAGTCCCGTGTCCGTGCAGCCGCTGCTCCGGCGGCGCTGGGGGATGCTCGCCCCACAGACAGCCCCCAAACCTGGCTCTGCACATCACGGACCAATCCTGGCCCCAGGGATGTTGTTTCCGGAGTTTGAACCAAGACACAACAGCTTATTGTCCTTCTCACACGCCCACATGGCCACAACTGTGCCAGAAGCCCAGGCGAGCCGCCCCGGCTGCTGCATGGGAGGAGCTGCAGCCAGAACAGCAGAGCCTTTCCCACTGCCCTGTCTCTGCTCCCAAAGGAGTGCACTGGGTCTATGGCACCCCTGGATCTTTCCCTGAGCCAGTCTAATGCTGGGTTTAGGCTATGCCTCAGGTCACAGAGTGGGAAATGTGGGGTGCTGGGTTGGGGTGGCACTGGAGGCACAGATGGGGGCTTCCCTTGCAAGGGTCAGTCCCAGTGCATCCATTCACCCCATCTGTGTGTGGGGTAGGGCCCAGCAGCCACTTCACAGACTCTGAGGCTTAGGGGTGGGTGCAGAGGGGTGTTCAGACCAGGTTGTGTTGGCTCTGTTTCCATATAGCATTTCTTTGGAGATGTGCTTTGCCCCAGCAAACAGCAAAAGCATTTTTTATTTAAACTCTCCTGATTTGAAGCCCAAGGAAAACATGCCAGGAGTCACAGCAAGCGAGTCACCTCTCTGCTCCATCCTCTGCCCATGGTTTCAGAGTGCAGAGGCTTTGGGGCTCCAGGAGTTCCTCTGGAAGGCAGGCTGGAAGCTGGGCACTCTGAGCTACTGGGGCTGAGCCCCTGCCCTGCCCAGTGCCTGCAAACCAGCCCAGCCAGGACAAGGTCAGCACAGTTCTGCTCGGTACGAGTGGCTCTCCCCCTCAGCTAGGCACGTGGAGGAGGCTCCATGATGAGCTCAGGGCCACCAAGGGTGGTGGGTTTTGCCAAGGCAATGGCAGGAATGTCACATACCCTTGGAGCAGGGATAGGTAACCAGAACTGTCCCAGAGAGAGAGGCCTGGGGCCTCTGGCTGTTGGTTGTGTCGTTCATGGATGGGTTTCCCTTTCTCCCACCTTGTTTGTGCTCCTCAGACCTGCTGAAATCCAACAGCTCTCGCCTGCTGCTGGCCTCAGGGGATGGGATGGATTTTCAAGCCCTCTTGGTGGATGAAGACAGGGCCTGGCTGATGGTGGGAGCAAAAAATTATATCTTCCTTCTCCACCTGGACCATCCCAGCAGAGAGCCTGAGAAGGTCAGTGCTGGGAGGATGGTGGCCCTGGCCAGGCTGGCCTCTTCCTCCCTGGGAACCACTCCTTGTCCCAGCACAAGGGCGTGGAGGTGGATGTGCTCTGAACTGGGCTGTTCTAACCTCACCAGGGACACATTTACACCAGGATGTTTCAATCACTGGGGTCAGCCCTTCCCTGGTGGAGCTGAGCCCTGCTGGGAAGAGCTGGCGCCAGAGGGACAGGGTGGCTTGGTCAGATGTGACCTGGGTGGGTTGCAGGCAGTGCCCAGGGCCCTGCTGTCACACCTAGACCCTGCTGCTGCCTCAAGAGCTCCAGCAGCGAGTGCATTAATGTCTTCCCAAGACATCCTGCTGGCCGGGTGTACGGCCAGAGCCCAACAAAAGAAAATCCCATTAAGGCACTGCAGCCTGGTGTTCCCACAGGCTGGGATCCAGGAGAGCCTGCCCATCGCCTGGGTGGGCCACGGCACACCCAGGCTCTGTCCCCAGGCCAGGTTCACTCTGAGTTGGTTTGGCAGGCTGCCCTCTGGGCCCTGGGGACTCAGGGAGGTGTCAGATCTGTGCCAGAGCTAGCCCATGTCCTCGCCGTGCACCTGAGCCTGGCAGAGCCTGTGGGCTGAGCCAGTTCCCACCGGTGCCACGGGAGGCTGAGGGAAGCAGGAGCTGCATCCATGGGGTCTTTGTGTTTCAGATTTTCTGGCCAGCCCCCAGGGAGCAGGTTGAGCACTGCCAGCTGGCAGGGAAGAATGTGGAGGTAAGTAGGGCTGGCAGCCTCCACCCATCGCCTTTGGCAGCTCAGCACGGATATTAAACAACCCCATCACCCCCAAAGGCAGCCTGGGGGTCTGCCTGGAATGGCGTTATGGAGCCAGCCAGAGCCCAGCCCAGCTGAACAGCTGTCAGGACAGGGTCTGGCCAGGCTCCACACCCCCAGCAGTCACCACAGCTCAGGCCTGACAAACGTCTCCCCTGCACAGACGGAGTGTGCCAACTTCATCCGCCTCCTCCAGCCCTTCAACCAGAGCCACGTGTTCGCCTGTGGCACCGGCTCCTACCAGCCTGTCTGTGCCTTCATCCAGCTGGGAGCCAGGGGGAAGGTGAGGGACACGCTGGACAAACATATCCCTATGGCAGGAGGTGCCAAGATCCCCCTCTCCCTGGGAGCGGGGGGAGAGGGACCCCCAGAGCCTCGGGAAGGCATTCAGCTTGGTGCAGTCCCTGGTATTCACATGGAGAGGACAACACTGGCTTGGGAGTGTCTGGGTGTCCCAATGGGGATGGGACCAGGTTCTGGCATGCCCCTCAAGGAGCCCACCCATCACAGACACACCAACCTCCTTCCCACTCTTTCCCCCAAGTTCCAGCTTGTTCCCAGACTCCCCCTGGGCTGACATCTCCCCGTTGGCTCTGGCAGGGTGCCAGGGCTCCCCGCATGCAGTTGGTGACCCACTCCTTGGAGTCAGGGCGAGGACGGTGCCCGTACAGCCCCCATGAGCCCTTCACGGGACTCCTCATCGGTAAGAGCGAGTGAGGAGCAGAGGGGAGGTTGGGAGGGGGAGTGCTGGGAATAATCTGTGCTGGGAGGTGCTGCTTCCCACCCACACCCCCCTGACCCTGCAGATGGGGAGCTGTATTCAGGCACCTCCAGTGACTTCATGGGCAGCAGCGCTGCCTTCTTCCGGACCTGGGTCCATGGGGCCGAGCAGAGCTACATCCGCACGGAGCAGAACCAGGACCACTGGCTACATGGTAGGAGCAGGAGGACCTGTGGGGAGTGGGGGGCCCTCCTTCCAGCTGGGGAGAGGTTGGGGCCAACACTAGAGCTAGAACTCTGGTTTGGGCCCTCTCTCCTTGCTGGAGGGAAGCACTGATTATGCCCCTGGTGGGACCCATGCTCCAGCACATGCTCCACAGCCTGAGCACTGGGAATGGTGTTCTGCCTCCTGGGTAGCCAGGTCTCCATGGGCCCTGTGTCCCCTCAGCACCTCACACTGTTCCCAAAGGCTTTCAGGGCAGTACCACAGGGTGGGATCAGGGCACAGGGACACATTGTGCTGCTCCTTTCCCCTGCAGAGCCCACGTTCATTGGTGCCTACACCATCCCTGACACCTACAATCCCCACGATGATAAAGTCTACATCTTCTTCCGTGAGACGGCCGTAGAAGCTGGGCAGTGGGAGCGGCGGCACATCCACGCCAGGGTGGCCAGGGTCTGCAAGGTCAGTTGCCAAGGCCAGCACCCCGTGGCCAGTTGGCCCACCAGGTGGGCTTTTACCTGCTCTGGACCAAGGAGCATCCCAAGCAGAGGAATGTGAGGCTGCCACTGCGCACCTACCACAAGGCAGAGGGGTCAGGTCTGGGGATGTCCCTCTGTGGTAATGAGGAGGGCATAGCAGTGGAGGAGACTCAGAGAGGCTGGGCTGATCCTGGCTCTTGGTGCCTGGCAGAACGATGTTGGAGGGAAGCACAGCCTCATCAACCGCTGGAGCACATTCCTGAAGGCCCGCCTGGTGTGCTCCATCCCCGGGCCCCAGGGCACCGAGACCCACTTCGACCAATTGGGTGAGTGCCCAGCCCTGTCTGCAGCCACGAGCAACGCGGCTCCACCACGGCTGCTCCCACCAGCACGCCCTGGGATTGCCCACCTGCATCCTCTGGACTGGTGCTCCAGCTCGGGGGTGCCTCACCTCCACCCCTCTCTTTGCAGAGGATGTTTTCCTCCTGCGCACCCGGGACCCCCAGAACCCCCTTGTCTTTGGGCTTTTCACGGTCTCCAGGTGAGCAGGACCCTCATCAGCCCCTGTGTGGGACAGTCCAGCCCCCACCAGTGCTGCTCCCCAGGGAGCTCTGTGGGGTGAAGGGCAGGACCTGTCTGAGGAAGGGCCGCCAGCATTTCCCTGCTTTCCCTGCTGCTGGTTCACCAGCTCGTCGTCAAACCACAGTTTTGCCATTGGCGCAGCCAGTGATCCCCAGGCTGGACTGGCGGTGTCAGAGGGATCCCTGTCACCCGCGGGGTGCTGTGCATGACTCCAGGGCTGACAGGGGACAGCGTGGGCTCAGGGGGCGGGTGTGCGTACCCCCGGTCCCCCTGGAGCAGCCGGGACACTGAGAGCCCTGTGCTTCCCGACAGTGGGGTCTTCAGCGGCTCTGCCGTCTGCATCTACTCCATGGCTGCCGTGAGAGCTGCCTTCAGCGGCCCCTTCGCGCACAAGGAGGGATTCGACCACCGCTGGGTACAATACAAGGGGCGTGTCCCCTACCCCCGGCCCGGCACGGTAAGGGAATGGGGAGCAGCTGGAGGGGGAGTGGGACAGGCTGGCCTGGCACTAATGCAGCCCCTGTGTCACACAGTGCCCCAGTGAGACGTACGATCCCCTCCTGCAGTCCACCAAGGACTTCCCCGACGAGCTGATCAGCTTCATGCGCAGCCACCAGCTGATGTGGGAGCCCGTGTACCCGCAGGGCCGGCAGCCCGTGCTGGTCCGGGTCAATGTGCCGTACCGGCTGCGGCGGCTGCTGGTGCACCGGCTGGACACGGAGAGCCGGGACTGTGATGTGCTCTTCCTCGGCACAGGTGGGAGCTCACCCCGGCCCCGGGAGCGCCTCTACCACGGGGCAGCTTGTGTGGCACTCTGGTCCCGCCAGCCCGGGGCCCTCCCAGCCCTGACAGCTCCTCCTCCCGCTGCCTTCACAGATGACGGCAAAGTCCTGAAGGTGGCCCTGGCCGGAGGGGTGAGCCGTGGCCCCGAGGTGATCAGCCTGGAGGAGATCAGCGTCACCAAGGTACAGGCAGCCAGGATGGCACCACGGGGGCTGAAGCGAGAGGGTTTGACCACACAGCCTCCCCTGGCCGCGGCACCCTTGCTGCAGGCTCTGCGGGAAGTCACTGGCTGCTTTCAGAGAGGTTCTCACCTCGCTGCTGGGGGCTCTCACCTGCCCTGAGCAGCAGAAAATGCTACAAGCACCGAGGGGTGCCAGTGGGACTGGAGCCAAGTCAGCTTCCCATCCTGTCCCTGAGAGGGCCCACAGGTTGCACTTTGGAGCCCGCACTGAATTGGGAGGGCTGAGCCCAGGTTTGAAAGCAGGGCTGTGTGGCAGAGCTGTCCTGGGCTGCCCACACCAAGCAGAGCCAGCCCAGGGCCCAGGCTCCTTGCATGGAGCAGGTGGAGCGGTGACCAGGGACCTGGCCCAGGGTCCTGGCATCCCATAACTTTGGGGACACAATTGTACTGGGTAGGCTGGGGCACCCAGGAGGGACTGATGCGGCTGCAGCATCCTCTTGTTTCCCCTCTAGGTACCTTCTCCCATCCTGGACATGAAGTTATCACCGAAGCGGGTGAGTGTCCCTTCTGCTTGTCCGTAAAGGAGTCCGGGGACAGGGACAGAGGCCAGCTGGTCCCAGCCACTCTGCCGGGTCCCTCGGCCCCAGGGGGTGCACATTTAGGGAATGGGATCCTTCCAGGGCATTAAGGGGGCAGCAGGCTCTGTCTTGCACTCCTACTGTCCCCCAGTGTCCCCTCCCCAGCACGGGGCAGGGGCTCTGGTCCCTGCCAGCCCCTGTCTCCAGCCGTGGGTGCTGACTGCCACTGTCCCGCTTGCCCGAGCAGCAGGAGCTGTTTGTGAGCAGCACCCACGGGCTGCTCCAGCTCTCCCTGTACCGCTGCGAGCTCTACGGCAAAACCTGCACCGACTGCTGCCTGGCCAGGGATCCCTACTGCACCTGGGACAGCAAGACCTGCGCTCCACACCTGCTCACCGAGAAGAGGTGAGTGTGTGCCAGCGCCAGCCCTGCGTCCCCTGCCAGCTGATGCTGTTTGGAGCAGGGAAGGGCAAGCGGCAGCCCTGGAGCTTTACCCATCAGCCAGACCCCACTAACACTCTGCCTCCCCTTGGACCCTTTCCTGGTCCCCCTTCTTGAGGCACTGCCACAGAGGGACCCCACAGCCTGGGCTGGGACAGCCACAGCCCTCTCTGCTCTCTCACAGGCGTGCCCGCTGCCAGGACGTGCTGAAAGCTGACCCGCTCAGCCAGTGCCAGGACAC
>VYXF01007697.1:144368-174308 GCA_013397295.1 Polioptila caerulea
CCTGTGAGGGGCAGAGGGAGCCGGGGCTGCCCACAGCTCTCTCCAGGCCCTCCTCGCACGTCGGCACCAGCTCCGGGACTGCCTCTCCCTCCCCGTGCAGAACCGCCTCGCTGTTACTACCTCAGCCCCCGCCAGCACCGCGGCCTCCCCGCGCCCCACGGGGCACCGGGGCCAGGGCACGCAGCCCGCGCCGGCTCTCCTGAGACTCAAAGCTATTTACTTGCAGAATATTTATTTTCCTGGTTTTCCCCCGGCCCTGACTGATGATCAGCAGCAGCAATAATAAGCACAGAGGACAGGGAGGCGCAAGGGCCAGCTGTCCCAATGGTTCCCCGACTCCAGCAGCACCCGGCCCAGGCAGGGCCAGCCGTGTGATGCCTCCCTTCCCTCTGGAGGCGGCAGGATGCTCACCAGGGCGGCCGCCGAGGAGAGGATGGAGCTCAGGTGCTGCTGGAAGCAGCAGGATACAGTTGCCGGCTGAGGCTGGGCTCCAGGTGTGCAGAGATGCTCATGCCCAGCCCAGCTCCAACCTACTTCAAACAGCACCACTTTCCCTTTTTTCATTTTGACATTTATTTTACTGGGGAAGAAAAAAAAAAAAAAAAGACAAAAGAAAAAAGAGAGAAGCAACAGGCAGTTATACCAACTTACAATTTATTATTTTTTTAAAAAATGACATGAAACACAAGTAAAAATAAATACATCATATAAACAACAAATTGTTCAAAGTCTCTGTTCTGGGAGATCAGGCGAGCACATCCCGTTCGACAGAGAGAAGAGGGAAGCACATGATCATGCGTGGGGCCAGCCGACCGACCCACCCTGTTAGCAGTACTCCTCTTTCCAACCACAACAAGACAGGCCACAAACTAAGGCGGTAGGAAAAAAAAAAAGAAAAGAAAAGAAAAAAGAAAAGGAAACCCAAACCAACAGAAAACCCCAAATGAGACTCAGTGATGGGTTCCTTCAGGCTCCCATGGATCTGCCAGACTGCAGCTCTGAGCCGGGTACCACGGAGCAGCCGAGGCAGTGGTGGTGGTCCAGGAGGTGGCAGAGGTTGCTCTCCCTCACTTGCCCCATTGTCCCTTCAAAGGGATTGCTTGCTCCAAGGTGCAAGGAGCCATCCCTCACTGTAATCTAGCTGGACTATGGTCCCCGTTCAACCTCTGCCCCCCACCCCAGCCCTCCCCCACCCCCAGTCCTTCCANCCTGGAAGCCACCCCACCCCCAAAACAGCAGCAATCCTTGCACATTCAGCCTCTTTCTTGAATTTGTTGCCCAGAGAAGCTGTGGCTGCCCCATCCCTGGAATTGTCCAAGGCCAGGTTGGACAGGGCTTGGAGCAACCTGGTCTAGTGGAAGGTGTCCCTGCCCATGGCAGGGGGGCTGGAACAAGAGAGTCTTTAAGGTCCCTTCCAGCCCAAACCATTCTATGATTCACTGACATCATTAAGTCAAAATACACATCATTTCTAGTGAAGATCCCATGGAAATCCCACCCTTTGCTTGCCAGAATATTTGCTTTCTCCAGTAGCTGCACCCAACCTCCCCACCCTCCCAGACACTCCAGGACAATGTGCAGTAGATCCTGCCCAACATGGGCTGCGTTGCCCCCACCCTGCAGCCCCCAGGAAGCCCCAAGAGCCACATCAGCAGTGGTGGCAACAAGCCCACCCAGCCCAGGGCACAGAGCAGCAGCAGCCACCCCGTGCCCATGGCACTGTCCCACAGTGGTACCCAGCCTTCACACGACTGTGCCCAGGAGAGCAAACCTCCCACCAAAGGCAAGGGTCGACAGCTGGGTCCCAGTGTAGAGGGCAGCAGACCATTCCTGGGGCCCCCACAGATCTGCCCTGGCCTTGGGCTGTGCTCAGAAATCTTCTTTACTGTCCAAAACCCTCTGCAGAGAGTCCTGCACTGCTGCCCTCAGTGTCACCCGCAGCCCCTCTGAGAACCAGCAGCTGCTTCCCATCAAATCATTTGGAGACAAAAATTCAGCAGCAAAAGAAGAATTTAACCTGTGCAGGGAAAGCCCCTGTTCCAGGCTCAGGAAAACCAAGAGAGGACCCTCTGCAGCAGAATCACACGCTGGAGAGGAGAAATCTCTGGGGCGAGCAGATGAGGGAGAAGAGCAGGCCCCACAGGAGGGGAATTTTAGAGCTTAGAGAGCTCCCCACACTGGGGATAACCCAACTCCCCGTGTGGCTTCTGTGGGGCAGAGGAGATCCTTCCCATGGCACTGTGGGAGAGCAGGTGCCTCCGGTTGCTTTGGAGCAGGCCCAGCCACTGCCAGCTCCCATGGGAGCCCTGTGGTCAGGGCATCACGGCCATCTCTGTGACCACCTCAGCCCAGGCTCTGCCAGGGCCCGTCCCCTCACTGAGGGGGGCTCAGGGCTGGTGGATGGGGCAGAGCTGGGGCTCCCTTGGGCCCTTGCTGGGCAGGGTGCCTGTGCTGCAGCTGCCCGGGGCTGCGGATGTTGGCCAGCAGCGGGCCGGGCACAGACAGCCACACCACAGGAGGGAGCCACGGGAGCATGGCCATGGCCACACGGCAGGGGAACAGCCCGCACACCTCGCCCTGGTGCTGCGTTAAGAGCCAGCACAGAGCACACTCTGCACCCTGTGGCAGCAGAATGCCTGTCACCCTCATCTCCTGCAGCCACAGGGCCCAGGCTCTGCTGGGGACCACTGGAGAACATCAGGTGGCAGCACAGGGATATGCCAGGGCCTGCTCTGGAAGCCCTGGGCACTCTCCTGGAGAGACAAGGAGCAGAGAGGTGTGCAGTCACCAGTACCACATCCAGACCACAGAGCTGACTGCCCCCAGCCACATCTTCACACCTTGTCCCAGCACAGGCTCCATTCAGAGATGATGTGGGAGGGTCCCTTGGATGAGCCCCACTACCCTGACCCCCACAGGAAGGGCTGGGGTGGCCGAAGGGCTCTGGGGGGGCTGCTCATGTTCCCACCTCCCACATGCGCCCACAGGTCTCAACACTTGCTACTCTCGACAAGGAAAGCCCTTGCCTAGGCCCATTCCCCAAATCCACAGGAAAACTGACAGCCTCACAGGGATGCAACGGACATCTGGGCAAGCTGGTCATACAATCAGTGTCACAGGGTAGTGCATGAGGTGGACACACAGAGCACAGGAGGGCATGACTCACAGATGCAGCACTGTCAAGTCTTTGGAGAAACTTGCATGAACACCATCAGTTAATTTGCTTTGTTACTTTTGTGGGGGGGTTTGATTTTTATTTCCATGGTGCATCCAAAGACAAGTTGTCCAGCAGTTTGCTCAGAACCCCTCGGTTTTCAACTCCTAGGATATGTTAAAGAAGAAAGCACTATTTTAATGTTTGTTTTTAAAAAAAAATAATTAAAATAATTTGCATAGCTAAACTGTTGATCTAAGGCTTCTATGAATGGTGTGGTTATGTTTGACAGACAATGTCCATTAAACAGAGAAAGACACTAGGAAAGCCCCATAACATTTTTTTATTGTGTTTCCGTAACACACGCGTGCACACACAACCCTCTCTCTAAGGAAGGGAGGTCCCCATCTTCCAGTATCCCTTTGGTGGAGGATGTCAGGACATCCTGCCCTTTCCTACACCTAGTTGGTCCCAGCAAACACCAGTGATTGCAGCTTCCATGGCCTAGGGGTCCCCTACAGGCTACCACCGGCTCCAGAGACACCCAATGCAGGCGAGCACAGCTCCTGCATGGTGGCACCCAGCTGTGACACAGAGGTTCCTGGATGTGTCCATCCTAGTGCGTTCACACACACAGTCACACGCTCCAAGTCCAGCTGCACCTGGGGATCCCAGCCTCTCCCTAGGAGCCCTGGCCCTGAGGAGCAGCCGGGGTGCTCGCTGGCAGGGCCAGGCCCAGGCTCTGCACTCCTGGGGCTGAGCACGGGGGTCACTCCCTGTGTGGGGAAAGGCACTTCCCCAGCCAGAGCTCTGTTTTCCCAGCTCCAAGCACCTCACAGCTCTCCTCCTTCTCACTGGGAATGAGCACAGGAAGCTTCCACATGTGCTCCTCCACCTGCCCCAAGACAAGGGGATTCCATCCTCCCTCCAGCTGCTCAGCACCCAGAGCAGCTCCTGCTCTGGCAGAATGTCCTGATGGAACACATCCACCCAGGTCAGCCACAGGCCACCTCCTAGGTGCCCTGCTCCTAGGCTAGACTTTGGCCAACCATCTGCTTCTCCCCACACAGACAACCCAACAAGTGACCACTGCATGATGGAGGCCATCTTTTTATTTTTTTAATATGGAAATTAATTTAAAAGTAGGAAGAAAGACTCCCCCAGACAATAAATATTATGCCTTCATGAAATAAATTAATGTAGAGATTCTGTGCAGGGGAAAGTCTCTCCAATCACAGATTCAACAGCAACTGGCACTGCCCAGTGTCCCCTCCCAACCTTCTCCACTGCCTGGTGCTGTTCAGAAGCAGCAGTGAGTCCACCCACCCCTGGATCTGGTGGGCCACAGCAGGGTGAGATGTGGCCTTCACACAGCCTGGCAGGATACAGGGAAGTGAGCAGGATTCCCCTCTGATGGCCACCAAGACATGTGGGACTGCTCCACTCATCTGGCCT
Organism: Polioptila caerulea; assembly: GCA_013397295.1. Classification (NCBI taxonomy): domain Eukaryota; kingdom Metazoa; phylum Chordata; class Aves; order Passeriformes; family Certhiidae; genus Polioptila; species Polioptila caerulea. The sequence continues at coordinate 148,978 of VYXF01007697.1, forward strand.
GGCACACAGAGGTGGCATCAGACCCACAAGGCAAACCTACCTTGGACGGGACCCTCCAGAAGGGCCTGGGGGAAGGAACCTGCCTGGAGCCCTCACACTAGTCTCATGTGAATTTGAAGAGGGTGACAAATTGTGGGGTATTTTCTTTTTTTTTATCTTTTTTTTTTTTTTTCTTTTCTTTCTTCTTTTATTTGACATCAATCCCCCCCCTCCCTGCCCCAACATACACAATGTAGATGCCTCCCCACTCCCTCCCCATGAGAAACACTTTGTCCCCAACCTCTGGTGGAGTCCCCCCCCGGCCCACCCCTCTCGCAGTGAGAGAAGTTCACAGATAAGGCAGTTCATGTGAGAGGGAGCTCGGCCCTGCCAGCGGTCAAGCCCGCTCCTCCAGGCCTGAGAAGGGCAGTGACTCACAACACCAAGCCTCCACGGCCAGACAAGACAGAGAACAGAGACAGACAGACAGACAGAGCATGGGGGGAGGCACTCCTACAGTTTGCATTGCTGCTTCCTTCCTCCCCTGCTCTTGCTCCCCCGGCTCTCAAAGGTCCACTCTATCCCTCTCCCATCTCCCAGCCCCCAATACAATTCTTATCCTTGACAGCTAAAGAACAACAAAACAAAACGAAAAGAACAAAACCACCCCCATGCCACACCCTTTGCATCCTTCTCCACCCACTGCCGTGGCCCAGAGGGAAAATCCTGACTCCCAAAAAGGTCCTGCAATTTTTGCCTCCTGGCAGAGCTGAGACCGAGCAGGAGCTGGGCCTTTTTATTTCCCTGTGATCTCTATGACATCGTCGTCTTTGTCCTCGTCATTAGAGCTGCATCCCACCTCTGGGACCTCCTGGGGTTCAAACTGAGGCACCTGGGACCGAAGGAGACCCCCAGCCGGGTAGCCCGAGTGAGGGGACATGTAGCCAGGGTAGGCAGATGCCATGCTCCTGGGAAGGCTGCTAGGCAAGACGGGGGCTGGGAAAGGAGCAAACATCCTGGGCTCGGGCAGGAGTGACTGCGTGAAGGGAAGCGAGTAATTGGGCAGCACCCCTGTCAGAGAAGGGTTTAGCATGAATGAGGGGACGCTGGCGGTGGCTGAGGTAGCAGCAGAAGAGCTGGCGGTGCCGGCTGTCAGCAGAGGGTCAGTAGTCACAGGGAACACCAGATGAGGGTCTGGGAGTAAATTGGGCAGCTGGTAATAAGAGGAGCCAGTGCCCATGTACAAGGAGTTTCCTGGCTGGGAGGCAAATGGATGGGTTAGGTTGTGGTTTAAAGAGACAGGAGGCATGGTGAACCCACCAGAGACGGGGTACCCGTGTTCGTACGGCTGCACGGACGATGGCAACTGGCGCTTCTTCTGCTGCCTCCGGGATTGCTCCTCCGGAGCCGACGGCGACGTTGACTTGCGCTTGTTGCCCCGTAAGTCCAACACCGGGTGGGCATCGCCGTGCTGGCTGGTGGCTGGCAGGGCCGAGGACACGGAGGGAGCCATGCAGTGAACCCCCACACGCTGCTCGGCTCCTCGGGCGGCGGCGCCGGGCGCGCTGTCCGTGCGGGCGGCGTGGCCCTGCGCCGCGGTGGTGCTGGGAGAGCTGTGGCGGGACTCGCGCGCGGCCGCCGCCTCCGCGTACTGCTGCAGCTCACTGATGATCTCGGGGCTGTCGGGGGAGATGGGCCGAGTGAGCTCCTCGGCGCTGGGGAGCTGCGGGGATGAGGCACTGTGTCTGCCATTGCTCGTGGACTCCAGCGAAGAGCTCTGGGAGCCTGCAAACAAGGAGATGGGGCAGGTGAGAAATACGACCTCGGAGGAAAACCTGCGGGCCAAGAGGCAAGAGCAGAAAGAAAGGTAGGAATATCTAAGGGATATGGCGGGGTCAGCTCTAAACACAGACATGATGGAATACACCAGGGAACACTGCCCCAGACGTTCCAGTAGGAGAGCACGTGTACAGCAAACACACAACCCACACAGGCCCCTACCTGAGGCAGCTGTCCGACGGTCTTCATTGCCCTTTGGCTTCCCAGTGGTCCGTATGGCAAAAATCCGACCGTCGCTGGTCCGGATATACGTCCCTGGAACAGACGCAGGACAACTTCCTTCAACAACTTCATTACAACTCCAGCCTCAGCTCAGGACCTGGATCTATGAGCCTGCAAGGTTCCTTGGGCAAGAACAGGACAGCAGTGCTGCATAGGCCCAGTGGAAGGCTTCTACCCCCTTCCTCACCCTCCACTTTAACCCTTTCAGCTTTCCTGGACTGGAGATCACCCCCTCCCAAGTGTGCCAATGGGAAATGTGGAACTTCACACTTGAAACAGTTTTCTCTGGGAGAATCAGGGAGTGTTTGGCTGCCTTCAGGACTTGCAGTGAGTATTGTGAGAAGGAAGAACTGAGTCACAAAGTTCAACAGCTCCTCTCAGGGACAGGAGAAGCCACAGCTGCAACAGCCATGCAGCATCAGTATACCGAGAGCATGGGCTGTAACAGTGTCACTGCTAACTAGATCTCCTTCCCTTCTTGTTTCGTTTTTTCTCAAGGGATTGATTTACATCATTTTCTTTCCTAATTAGCACTGGCTAGGACCCTTTCCACAAGTCTTAGCAGGACAGAATTACCTTTTGTCCCTCGGATGATGTGGATGCTCTCGCCAGCACTGATTCTTGCTTGTACATCAGTGGATGTGTTTGTACCCGGAATCACAATATCTGGCAGTAAGGAAAGAAACAGAATAATGCTCATTAAACTACATGCCAGCCACAGCCAGGAGAGGGCAGGTGCACCACCAACCCCTTTTTTTGCAGTGCAATTGTCTTTCCTATGTGCCGTGCTATAAGCAAGCCCTAGGTTTATTTCTACAACCAAGAAGGCAGCAGAGGCTTCAAGGAAGCAAAAGCCTTTCTGTTCTGGCAAAGCATCTCCAGAACCACCAGCAACATTTATTGCGGGTCCTATCAGGGAAAGTTCACTCCCAACAACCTACCAGGTCCATGGCTCTTGTATACCTGTAGGGAAAGTCCTCCAGGCATTCAAATGCAGAGAGACAGTATCTTTGCCTCTGATGCCCACCTGTCCACAACCCATGTGGTCAGCTACAACTCACCCTGATCCTCAGTTCACTGTGGGCATCCTGAATTTACCATGGGCACCACAACCCAACCCACTTTGAGCAGCAGCAACTCACCCGTGGTGGTAACAATCTTCTGCACAAAGACACCAGCTCGCTGTAGATAGTTGATGGGAAAGTTGACAGCAGTGTTGGAACTTGAGGTTGATCCTGCACCACCCAAGGGGACATGCCGGGGCATCATTGGAATGGGGGTGGACTGAACTGGGCGGACGCTTGCCACTGGTTTGTCCTCACCCTTCAGGGCTGGTCGCCTAGTGAGAGATGAGGGAAGATGTACAGCACCCACCCCACAGGGATAAGCATCCTCTGCCCCCTCATTTCATGTCTACAGCATGGGGAGAAGGGAAGGGACAAGTGCTCACCAGTTCCTCTGGCTAAAGGCAGGGATGCTCGTCAGACTCTGGTCACTGGCTGGGTAATACTGTGCGTAGGACGGCCGGGTATAGGGGACGGATGCTCGCTTTTCCTCCTCATAGCTCTTCTTGGCTGCTTTCTTCTCTGCCTTGGTCAGCTTGTGCTCCTTCCGGTCGATCAGCAGTGACTCGTGCTGAAAAGGCTCCTGCAACCCCACAGCACCGCGGTTCTGGCACCCACACACCGCAAGAGGGAACCAGCACACCCCGAACGGCAGCCGCCCGCTCCCTGCCTCCTTCCCAGGCTGGCAGAGCTGGCCATGGCAAAACACGAGTGGGGGGCACTTCTGTGGAAGTGACCAAGGCTCATCTGGTAGGGTGACAGTCAGCTATTGCCATCACCTGCCCAGCCAAGGCCATCACTTACCATGAGCACACAACAAAACCCAGGAGCTTTGGCCAGGCCAAGAGCACAAGAACGGAGCCTGCCACGATGTCACACAGCCTCCAGAGCCCCACAGCACCTGGCACAGGCCCACTCTGCAGCACCACCCCACCAGTGACACTCCTGACAGCACAGGCCAGTGCTGCCTCTCCCAGATTTGGTTTCAAGTCACCCCAGGAAAAGAGCTGGCATATAGGCTGGAATATTCCACTGCCACCTTCACGCCCAGCACCAAGTTGAAGAAAGGGGTGCCTGACAACCTGTCCCCAAACCTGTACAGGACAGAGGTGTTTCTAAATGAGTGGCAGATATCACAGGGAAGGGCAGGATCTTTGGGTCCTCTCTAGAGAATTTTCTGCCTGTTCCCACCAGCACCCAGGTACATCCTTCTTTCCACCCTGCCCCATCACACTGCCAGACTCCTCCAGGCCCACTCCTTGCCTGTGCAGTGCAGTGCCAGCAAAGAAGCAGGCTGGTCTTACCTTGGTGATGAGGTGAGGATACTTGAGACAGGCTAATTGTAGAACAGACTCCTTCATCTTGCTCGGATTGAGGGAGAGCTGAGCAGGGTCAGATTCTTCTTCCACAAAATGTAGCAGGTTCTCCACCTCCCGTCGAGTGAAATTCAGCACTGGGTTCAGATCATCCACCACTCGATCTGGAAAGGAGAGGGAATAGAGTGAGCAGAAAAGGGAAGAGATTAGCACTGCTTGCCTGTTGCCCTTTGCAAACTTCTGTCATACAGCTCCCTCCTTGCAATCTACACAATCCTCAGAAGTATTCTGCAAATGTCAGGGCAGGAATAAAAAATCATGTTCAGACCTGAGCCTGTTTGATCAAGTCAGGTTGACAAGTGCCTGTGCTCCAGACTGCTAAGCCAAGCTGTGCAGGTCACCAAGCTCCAGACAAACAGGAACACAAAACTAATTATGGATACTGTCCCACCTCATGTAACAAGGCTGTCAACATACATGTCCTGGGACAGAACTGCAGCCACATCAGCATGTGCTCTCCCACAAATCCCACCAAAAAGGCTCAAAATAATAACTATGTACTAAAGTGGAAAGCTCAGAAAAGCAGCCACACTCCCTCACTCACAAGAGCCTGAATGTTTTCCTTGAACATTCCCTCCTGCACACAGGTCAAATGGGAGCACATGGAGAAAACACCTCTATGCAGGACTCTCCTGGGAGCCAGGCCAGCTGACAGAGGACTCCACCTCAAGTGCACAACAGCAAACTAAGCTGATCATGCTGGGCTGCTGCCTCTGGAGTTTTGAGCAAAGAAGGACACAGAGCTCTCTTTGGGTCACCACAACCCTCAGCTGCACATTCTATGAGAGCAACTTGACAAATGGCACAAGCCAGCACAGAAGATACTTTTGGTACAAAGGCACGTCAGAACCATGATGAATTAATTATTCTTGGCACCTAAGCAAGCACTGTGAGTCAAAGGTATCAATATATGTTTTAATTTAGCTATTTTCTCTCTCTTACTGCAGGAAAAATGATACAGAGCTATTTAAGTAGTAACACTCTGTTTAAGATGAGCAATATCCAGGCAGAGGGAAAAGCAGGATGAGCAAACTCCTGAGTCTCCAGTCTGCTGCAGTGGACTGGGACCACAACCATGCTGCAGGATGCTGGCTCTACCATCGTGAATTTTCTACAGGATACCATGTCACTGCCAACTCAAACATCAAACACAGCCCTGGGACAGTGCCTGTCACCTCTTTGTCTGGTTTTCAACCTTAAAAAAAGAAGTTACAAAACCCACAGAAAAGGACTTCCAGGAACTAAGAGGAACGAAAGCTGAGAGTGGCATGTTGTGTTCATCCACACTTACCTGACATGCCCTGCTTGGAGATCTGACGGTCATAGATCTTCTTCTCCAGGGTGTAATCAGAAACCAGCCTGTAGATGTGGCACGGCTTCTTCTGCCCGTAGCGGTACACCCGGCACACGGCCTGGGCATCGTGGCACGGGTTCCAGGAAGCATCAAACACCACCACTCTGTTTGCTCCAATGAGGTTGACACCCAAACACCCAGCACTGGAAAATTAAGGCAAATTTCAAACTGCTGCCCTGGCCAATTTCTAGAACTTCTAGGCAGGGACAACCATCACAGCCAAGAGTGCATAAAGGGTCTATGGAAAGTTTCCTGCAGTCAAACTTGGTTTCCAAGACTGTTAAGCTGTTGCAGAAGCCTAAGGCTGAAATCCTGCATCCTGAGGGAATTCAGAAGCAGATGGCACTATCATACCATGGAGAGCATATTACAAAGGAAGTTAAGAACTGAAAACCCACATGCATCTAGAACATCAGTATGAGTCCTCCCTCTGCCATTCTGCTCTAGCCAACTTACCGTGTGGACAAAAGGAAGAGCCAAACAGAGGCATTGCTGGGATCATTGAACTGGTTAATCAGCCGCTCCCGTTCCGAAGCAGAGGTGCTGCCATCCAGTCCTGAGAAGGGAATTAAAGATACATGTAAAAGCTCTGAATGTTTGGGGGATTTCTATCAGAATAAACCCATGTTCTGAACACCAAGCTTTGAAACTGGTTCCAAACCAATTCAAGTCATACACTCCAAGATCTCAACTGGACCACTCTGTACCTGTAATGTGCCCAAAAAGGCAGGTGCAATGCAGCCAGCCAGGTTAGGGCTTGATCAACTGAAAAATCAAGTAAACATTACTCAAGCTTGTCCCAGGCCTGGGAGCACTACAACATATCTAGCCCTTTAAGGCTCTGCTTTAGGCAAGGTGGATAGCAAGCAGGAACAACAGGAACAAAGGCCTCATGTATGCAGAAAGCTCCAGGAATCAAGAGAAAGCAAAATTGTAAAGCCTTTGGCAAACTCCCAGAAACTAGACCTGAGCACAGGGAATGCTGGTGTAACGGAGTACAGGGAGTATAATGTCTCTGTTCCTGGGCAGCAGCTCTCTTCTAGCAAAAATCAGGAACACCATATCCACCCCTCTTCTCAGTCCTGGCCTGCAAAGTAGCCACACAAAGCAACAACCCATACCAGAGAAAGATTTAAAGCTGCGGAAGAAGTGAGAGGAATTCACAGCCTTGAGCAAGTGAAAGCACTCCACAGTGATTCTGGTTTTGAAAGCAAAAACCTAGCAAATAGCCAACAGGAAGCAAAAAGTATCTTTTGCAACTTTAAAAAGCAGTAGTAAGTGAGATGTCAAAGATGTCTAACATCTTCTAAGTAAGATGTCAAAAGAGGATTTGGAAATTACTGCTTAGTTGCTATCCAACTGACATGTCTTCCAAAACAACCAAAGTAAGAACAGTCTGAAAGAGGTTCATGAGAAGAATGCTTCAGCAGAGCATCTTCACACCCATAGACAACGAAAAGAAGATGGTGGGCAGCTTTCAGGAATTAGTCCTTCACACAATCAAAGAGTGTAACAACAAAAGAGAGGAGGACTGGATGCACTCACTGTAGTAGTTGATGTTTCGGACCCAGTTATGAACTCCTCCATCTGAGCCTGGAGGACTTGGCATCGGTCTCTTTGCCAAAAACTCTTCAATAACAGATAAGGTGGACAAGCTCTGGCTGCAAAACCAAGATCTCTGTTCAGGAAAGCACACCCCAGCAGCAGAAGTGGCGTATCAGAAGCCTTCCCCAACCATGACAATGCTGATGGTTGTCAAACCCTGTTTGTGCAGCACACCCCTCACTAGTAAATGTGACAGGGGCAGAAGTATAAAATCCACAGATGAAAATCCACATTATTACAACTAAGGAGAAAAGGGGAACTGCCACACCATTCATCCTCTGTAAAAACCTCCTAGTACCAGACGGGATCCAACCACTCCAGTATCTAATGACTGTAGGATCAGTTGGTGACACTCTGCTTACCTGAAGACCAAGATCTTGTCTCCAAGCTTCACACTTTCCTCAATTAGGTGGAAAAGTAACACCATCTTGGGTGAGTTCTCCAGGACTCCCGTCTGGTAATCACACAAGATGTCTTTGGCCTACCGAGAAACAGGAGACTGTTACAGGTGGAGTTGCTCATTCCCTGTTTAGTTCAACAACCTCTCTCAAGGTGAGAGAAGTAAATCATGGCAACGAGGTTATTTACATCCAGTTGTTTGAGGTGACAGTGTTACTCCCAACTACTGCTGCTACCTCCCATTCCAAAAGCTCCAAATGACAAACTTCGATGAATGAGTGTCCTCTTAACCTCTCATGACTCTTTTATCTCAAGAGCCTTCGCCCTTCTCGATTTAGCACCACCTTATTTAGTTCAAATTTCACCCTAACACCTTTATTTAGTATAACGAAGTCCACGGTCTTTTTGGTCAGATGAGAACAATGGCATACGAGTGCTGCCTGCACTTCTACCTCATGAGAGTCACAAACCCCCCCTAGCACCATGCAGATTTGCTTATCAAGATGCTCTGTGGTGAAGAGCACATAAGAGAAACACACAACTCAAAAGAGTCTTCTCTTTACTCTGCTTCAGAAAACCGTCCCGTCTTTCAGGCTCTCCAAATGAAGAGTTTTCCAGTAGTGACACTCACCCACTCATAAGTCACCACCTGATTTGCTCTCTCCTGAAAAGGGTTGAAGCCAACACTCTGGAGGAACTTGCTATTAGTAGCTTCTCCAACTGATGATGTCAAAGCATTACTCTCTGTTTTGACTTTAATTCCCTGAGACTGGCAGCGGGAATTAGTGCTTGCTGTGCCAAGGTCATCCACATCCAAATCCTGCTCATTTGCCAGATTCTCCTTTTGCAGAGCTTCATACAACACATCTGGATGGTTCCAGATCTGAAGGGATAAAGAATGGAAGTGGTTAGACCTGCACTGGTCTGCTGCTTGCCAATGACTGTGACCTGAAAGCCCCTATAGCTATTCAAAGGGAAGAAGTAATATTTCTTCTGGCTCTCGTATCTTTAAACATGTTCAGTTCTTCCCTTGAGAACAAACCAGGAGGTCACTGTGCACCCCACACAGCACAAAGGCAGACGAAGCTGCCTGTTTGCACTAAGCAGCTAAGGTTATGCAGTTTCAGGTACCAGCCCAGACTGTTTCAGCTGACAGCAGCAGGTTTCTTGCACAGTTTGAGACATCTAACATCCCTGCACCTCAGTTCTGGAAGCAAAGATAACAACAGTGTTGAACCACTGCAGAGCACTCTGGGAAGAGATGGTGTCCCTGGCCAACCATACCTTCACCTCCTCTTTTAACTTACATTCCCCTTTCCCCAACATACTAGAATCTTTCTGTGCATCTTCTGCCAAAACCTACCTTACAACAGACACAGAAAGCTTTGAGTGGGTTCAGCCCCAGCCAGCCACTGTTGCCTGCATCTCGGAACCGGTTCATGAACTCCGTGTAAAGGGCGCGCTGGATCTTGGACAGACGTACCAGAATGACATGTTCTTCCTTAGATGGCAGCTGAACCTTCAGCACATTGTGGCCTCGCCTGTGGAGGAAATAAAAAGAGTGAGATAAATACAGGAAAGGGAATTTCCCAATATGATCTCCCTGTGGCTGCCTGTAGGGTAAGATCTTGACTTCTTGCCCACCAGCTGCAGGGAGAAGGACCTCTAAATTGCATGTTTCTCTAATGCATGACACTTCTGAAATACTCTCCCTGCAGTCAAATACCATTTGTAAACACAATTACAAAGATCTCAAACATTACAACCTTCTAGCACAGGTCACAGAGTTAAGAGGGGGATGAAAGTCCTATTTTCCATGGGAGCTGAAAAACAAATAAGATGTAAAGTCTGTTTTCAGCTCTGCCAATGATTAAGACACTCCAGACCTTCGTCTGGAATCCAGAATCTTCGTCTGAGAAAAAAAAATGCTGATTTTGGGTTAGAGTGGTGGAGTCACTGTCACTTTTCTTAACACTTCCACAAAACAGTTTTAGATTCTTGGATATGGATGTCACAAAGTGCACATCCAAACTGGCTATTAAGCCATCAAAATAAACGTAAGGTCACTTCAGGGCAGTTAGTTGGAGGTGTAGCTCTCTATTATCAGAGTCTGTGGTACCAAAGCAAACCAACTTTACAGTGTGGCCAGCAGGGCCAGGGCAGTGAACCTCCCCCCATACTCAGCATTGGTGAGGCCTCACCTTGAATCCTGGGTTCAGTTTTGGGCTCCTCACTACCAGACAGTGAGGTGCTGAAGCATGTCTAGATTCAGGCAAGAGAGCTGGGGAAGGTCTGGAGCACAAGTCTGATGAGGAACAGCTGAGGGGGCTCAGCCTGCAGAAAAGGAGGCTTTGGGGGAACCTCTCTCTCTCTCTCCACAACTACCTAAAAGTAGGTTATATCCAGGTAGGGAACCTTCTCTTCTCCCAGGTAACAGTGACAGGACAAGAGAAAATGGCCTCATATTGTGCTGGGGAGGTTTAGATGGGATATCAGAAAAAACTTCTTCATGGAAAGGGTGGTAAGACATTGGAACAGGCTGTTCAGGGAAGTGGTGGAGTCACCAACCCTGGAATAATTTAAAACACTCGTAGGTGTGGCACCTGGGGACAAGCTTCAGTGGTGGCTGTGCTGGGTTAATGGCTGCACTTGATCTTACAGGTCTTTTCCAACCTAAACGATTCTATGATTCTACAAGGCAGCAAGACTGAGTTGTACTGCACAACCTCAGCAAACAAGGCAGGTAACTGGTGCTGGAGGAGCTGTTTGCATGGACTACACCCCTGAGAACTCCCCGTGGGCTCACCGCTGCACGAAGCCCTCCAGCAGGCTGTGCAGGACGTGGCTGCGGTAGCGCATCAGCCGCACGTCCTGGGGGGTGCTGTCAATGCACTGCCCGTTCAGGATGGGCCGCTCAAACATGTTGCTGAATTCCTGCCGCGAGCCCAGGAAGTCAGGCCGGACAAAGTCCACCATGCACCAGTACTCAATGAGGTTGTTCTGGAGGGGGTACCCAGTCAGCACCACCCGCCGGCGCGAGCGGATGTTCTTCAGTGCCTGCGAAGTGCTGGCATGGCAGTTCTTTATCCGGTGTCCTTCGTCACAAATAACCACATCAGGGCCGGGCCGAGACAAAGCCTTCTCAATCCCTGGGGACAAGGGACATTAAGTGTTAGTTAGAGATGAATAAAACAAAGTTCTGGTTTTACAAGGTCACCAGCTTCACAAAAGAGGGGCATTCCTGAAACACAAAAAAGCAGTATCCAAGGGTGCAGACAGCAAGGCTGATGCAGGAGATAACATATGACTAGACACGAGTTCTGATTTAACAAAATGTGGTAGTGAGCAAACATTACTGTCCCTTGATTTCTGTTCAATGGCCTGCATTGCATCAAGTTGGGTGTCTTGCATCAAATCAGTGGCAAATCTCACACTGACAAATCCCAGAGTTCCGTGTACTGAATTCCACACTTACTTGCAGCTCTTTCAAGAAATTAAAGAATCAGACAAAGCTCAACAATCTTCTGCCTCCAAAGACACAATCCCACCCAGCAAAGTTCTATCATGCCAGTGGTACTAAGAGCAAGTTATAGGTTGTTTCCCTGTGCTGCCACAGCTGACAGCCAGCTGGACAGCAGGGTCACACTCTCCCTCTTGAGGGCTGACTTCCCACCTTTCAGAAGCTCCTGCTGTCGGTCTTCCTCATCCAAGTCAATAATGACAGGGCCTGTTTGTTTCTTTGTTCTCTTCTTCCTGCCAGTGGCAAAGGACTTCTTCAGTGAGAGGAGCCGGTACATCTCGTATCCCATCAGCAGCACACCACCTTCTGTCACCCAGTCATTCACCACCTTTGCACGGGCAGCTGTCGTCCTGCAAAACAACCACATAAACCTTAAGTTTACTGCCACTTCAGGTTCAATCACTGGATTGGAGTCTGCTGAGAAAAAATACTCACTCAAGTAATTAAAGCACTTTTCTCACATCAAATCAAATGGAGGTTTGCAATGAAATTTCTTTAGGAAACAAACAGATACAGAAGGGGAAAGAAAGCCTTTTAAGTGCCATGGATAGCAGGATTGAGAATGACAAATCCTTACAGGAACTGAGGTGTAGAAGCTTGTCATGCACAAAAGCATATAAAACTCAAGAGTTCCCTCTTTTTAGGGCTGTTAAGTTTGCCTCTGAAAAACCATTTTCAGAACGAGCTGCCAGTGCACAAGGTAGTGTAATCTTCCAGTTGTTTAACCCCTGTTGTCTCCTTCAATGCTCCTGTCCCCTAGGATTATATTCCTTCCAGCCTGCTCAAAATTGGTTCACATCAAGATATTGTCTTCGCTCAGTCCACCACAGTATATCAGATCCTGGCCAACAGTAAATACATGGCTGGAGCAGCATCTGCAGATTCAAATATATCCCACCCAGAAGGTGAAGACATCAACAGGTAGGGTATAGACACAGCCAATGAACTGAAAATTCCACAGGACCAATGCACTGCCCTGATCCATGCAAGGAAAATGACCCAGAAAGAAGCAGATATCCCTGAACCAAGAAAAGCTTTTACTGTCACCTACTTGTGTTCATCATTCAGGATGTGGACTTTGAAGGTGCGGGGCTGGACCTCTTTGGAGTTATAATCAGCAGGAAGGTTTTCAGGAGCTGGGAGCCACATGTTGAACTCTGCTAGCCAGTTTTGGAGCGTATTCACCTGAAAAAGTTAGCCATGGAAGGATTAAAAACCCAATTGAGTCACTTGGGATTTTTAAGAACAAAAATGACATTAGGGAATGACACCCAGTGTGCCCAGAGGGAACCAGCAGCTCACAGCATGCAAACTCAGGAACACAGGGAATGATAGAGGGGGAAGAGCAGCAAGGATGTGACAGAGCTTGATGAGTGATGTGACATTTTATCAACCTTCTCTATGCAAAGAAAGCAGTAGTGTAAGGAAGCCCCTCAGCCAGCCCTTCATGTGGCTACTTACAGGTACAATGGCAAGAACAGTCTTTGCCTCCGTGTGCCGAAAAAGTACATCCAAGAAAGAGATGACCTGTATGGTCTTGCCCAGGCCCATGCTATGTGCTAAAATACACCCAAACCCACTGCTGGTTTTAAATCTCTCCAAGGACTCGACCAAGTTGTCATAGAGGAATCGGATCCCACCAATCTAGGCAGAAAAGTAGAAAAAGTGTTAGAATGGTGGCAGACAAAAAAGCCCAAGATGGGTATGTATTTACAGAGTAGCAAGTACTTGAGGACCATGAAAATGCAAAGGGGATGTTTCAAGTTCACTATAGTACTCTAATCTTGGGAAGGCACAGAAACTCAGTATTTTTAGATGCTCATAGGATTTCTTGAGAATATATCAATAAATCAAAATTAATTTGTAGCCAGAGGATCTGAATTGGGGTTGATTAGTTTGTTTATAAATATAATTTTATTTTTTAAAAGTTCATCTAAATATAAAAGGGTCTGATAATAACAGCAGCTGAAGTTATACAGAGCCTTGGCCTTCCTCTAATTCTGTTTCATCATTTGACTGTCCACAAGAGTCACCACTCACAACCAGACTGGTCCAGACAGGGCCCACCAAAGAAGTACTGCTGAGATTTCCAGGCAGGCTTGCCTGAATTCACTGCCTTTTCAAGGCTAACAAAGCCTACCTGATGAGGTTTTACTGCATGTGCAAGCTGGGGAGCCAGGAAAATGTCCTCCTCATTTGGTGGGTGATTGATGTTGACGATGACTTGCCCCAGAGCATCTGACTGATTTAAGGCATCATTCACGTGAGAGCCACTGCTCTCTTCACTGCCATCCTCCTCTCCCTCATTGCCAGAGTCACTGCTGTCCACAATCTGGAGGGCATCATCCTCTCCTGAGCTCAGCTCAATCACTTCTGTAAAGTAACCAAAACAGGAGAGAATAAGGACAAAGCTGACATCAGGGTTTATCATGAATGGAAAAAACCTGTCAGGAAATATGGCTATCCCCAGCTTTTGCAATTCTACCCTGGCCTAATGATGTATCCTGAACAAGCAGGATGATACAGGCCCCTCAGACCAGCATATGAAAGCATCAGCTTCTCTGGCTTTCAGATATTTCAAGGAACATTAACTTGGGCTGATCCAAAGAGAACATGAGACAGTTTCTAGGAGTGTTTTACTTTCTGTTCCATATGTTCTTCTTAATGCCCAAGCCCAGACATGAATTTTATCTACTGATGCAATGCCTAAGGATCAGCAAGGAGTCAGGTTGAATCCATTTGGGACAAGGGACACAAAAACCACTTCCAGTTGCAGAACTGAATACTTAGATGCTCCTTTTACATGCAGCAAATGGTGCCACATCTCCTGTAAGCATTCTTCAGCAATGCACTGGCACAGTTAAGTGCATTTATAAAGCAGAAATAAACACAAGCTCACAAGAGGGCCTGACAGGCCATTTTATAAATGTCATTTTAGGACTCACAAGCTAGAACTGTCCATATAATTGGAAACCAATAGGCCTACAAAAATCTGAAGTGATTCACCACTGGAGCATCTGACCAGATGAAAACAGATTTGTGGCTGAATAAACAGCATATTGTGAGAAGAGCAGGCTGAGGCAAATGGTCACTTACCATCTTTAATGCTATTTTTTCCTTTAGTATCATCTTCACTGCCACTGCTGGTACTGTCGAGGCAGATCACTTCCTCAGCCAGGACCTGAGGGGGGAGCTGGGTTGCCTCTGCTGTTCTGAAAACGATGTCCTCTACAAACATAAATGACAAACAATAAGTAATTCATAATAATGGGGAAGGAGACAAAACTGTTCAGAAACCAGACAGTATTTCCTTCCACTTTAGCTCCAATAACTTAGTCCTGGAATTTTCCATAACAGACTCTCACTGTCTACAATCCTGCTATGACTCAGCTTCCTGGGTCACACTCTCCCCCATTCTCAATATGCTGAAACAATAGCCCATTGCTGATGGCAACCTCTGTTTCATGCCCTGACTGGGGCACACTGACCATGCAACATGCTAAAGCCCTTTGTTTCTGTTTTTTTTGGTCTCAGTGAAAGCTGTGTTTCATCCAGCAGAGAAAGTACCAACTGCTGAAGGGATGATAACTGCCCTTTGTTAGTAGGGACACTGTAATAATTACAGCCCACGTATCATAAACAACTTTTGCTGATCAAGAGCATTTGTTTGCACGTTTTTAGTGCTGCCATGTGGGGGAAAGGCTAATGGGGCCAAACAGCACCACTGCAGTGACACAGTAAGCAACAACATTCTTCTGGGGCTGAACCTACTCTGCATAAGTTGAAGTGTTTCAAACAGCTCTTATTCCTTTTCCCACATGTAAAAGTGTTTTTAACACTTGTACATAAGGGAGAATATATACTTCCTCAAGAGCCAAGAGCAACTCAAGAATTCCTCACCCTTGCCCAACATCCAGCTGCACTCCTCTGCCCTTTACACCTTTTGAAGCTGTGCTATAAACTAAATCACCAAAACGATCCATACTGGGAAACAATGCAAGGTGACATATTCACCCAAAGATATGAGTGATGCTTAACCATTTATACTGCCTGCAACTCACTGCTTGCTGAAACATGCAAGGAAGGCCAAGGTTACATCACTAGCATATGTGCACCCAGTCTATTGTTCCAGTACCAGACACATCCATTACCAGACCATTCCCAGGACAAACAGGATCTGGCATTTCTGCCAAGCCTGTTGATTTGACCCATACCAGCTGGAAAGACAAAAGAGCTCTGTTTCAGCATCCCCCCTACACACACTTAATATGTGTCAAAATATCTTCAACAAACATTACCTGGCTCCTTTCACCAGGCAGCCATTGTATCTTGACACAAAACAAGTGCAGAACTGGACCTGCCTACACTGAACCTACAAGTGGTTTGGAACTGCTGTTCCAGGAGTTCACACTTGAAAGTCCAAGCACAGCATAGAATCACAGAATGTTTGGGGTTGGAAGGACCCTTCAAAGATCATCTAGTCCAACCCCTCTACACTGAGCAGGGACATCTTCAGCTACATCTGGTGGCTCAAAGCCCAATCCATCCTGAACTTGAATGTTTCCAGGAGTGGGGCATTTACCACATCTCTGCACAAGCTGTGCCAGCGTTTCAGCACCCTCACTAAAGCATTTCATCCTTGTATCTAGCCTGAATTTAGGCCAAAACCATCACCCCTTGCCCTATCATAGACAAGCATGGCACTACCTTCTTCATTCAGCACCTGTCCTTAAAGCTCTTGCTTTGGCTGGCATCTCCCAGTGCTTACCAGGAAGAAACTCCAGGGGAACGGTTGGTATAGAGGCTGGGTAATCCTTCCGCTGCTGCTCAAGCCGTTTCCTTCTCTCCAGCTCTTCCTGCTGGGCTGCCTTTGTCACGGCTTCCAGCTGGTCCTCACGCAACAGCTTTCTGAACACAGGAGCAAACGTGGTTTGGTTACACTCAATTTATTCCTAAAATGTGAATGGCTGCACAGCTGCTGCAAAGGTGACTGACAAGCTTCAGGTATTCTGTCAGCTACATAGAGGAGGAACATCATCTCCCAAAAGATACGGGCAAATTTTACAGCTATTTCAACACTGTGCCTCCCAGCCACAGGTAACAATACTATTACACCAGGAAAAGACAAAAGTTTGACAGAAGCAAAGTAATAAAGGAGAAAAAACTCCTAAGTGGGTAAGCACATACTTAAACTAGGTTACCAGAGACTAGTTCTTCTGCTTGAAAGGGTTTTTTATTGATATGTAGTCTATAAACACAAAATGTACTAAGTCATGCAAAGAAGATATATGGGAAGAAAATGCATCAATCCCCTCACAAAATGTCATCACCCTGACTCTCTTCTGACAGCTAGGATTTTCAGGACCTAGGATCTCTAATGGTTTTAACAATTGTTTCAAGGTATTCTCTCAAAGCACCTTCCCTTTACAGGTAATTTTATTTACTTCCAGAAGCTGCTATTCCCCTGCTTCAGTGTCACATGTCCAGTCATGGAAATGAAGGTGCTTTTGCCAGAGGAGAGGTGCAGTACAAACAGTGGTAAAAAACCACCCAACCCCACACTTCATGGACATCTCCTTCATCCTAATGAAGTCCCATTTTCCAAGGCCTATTCAAAGCTTATTCCTTCAGCTTTAAGAAAATCAATCTGCACAAGCTTAAATAGGAGCTAAAGACCACCAGCACAGGGCATGAGAGCCACTTGCTGCCACAGGAGTTCCTGCTCCATTAGTTCCCCTCTGAGCTTATAGAATGCCCTTGAGCAAAATTTCCTAGTGATTTACCACCTCACAAGCTGTCCCAGAATATGTGGTGAATTACACAACTGAACAATTAGTGCTTTATAAAATCCAGGTGAAACTGATTTCCAACATTTCAGTCGCTAGTGGTAGCATCAGCATTCCTGTCAACAAGTACTTGGGATAATATAGGAAAGGACTGCATTTTAGGATGTTTGCAATAGGATTCACTTCAGCAAATATCTGAAAGTGGTATTTCCTTAACGGTGGCACTGTTTTTCAATTACATCTCTCAAAAGACAGCAGCAATTACACAATTTTTGCAATATATTTCATAGCCAAATATTCACTCTTCTGAAATACCAAACAAGTCTGCACCCACATGCAGCACTCCAGTCTGAGATCACTCTACTCCCACTGGTGAAATACTAAGGTTTTGGAAAAGAAAAACCATCTGGTTTGCCAGCAGTGGCACAATGTAGCTCAGAAGCAAAGTGCAGAGATTCTGTTTTCACCACCATATGTGACCCGAGCTCTTTCCGTCCTGCTGCTGCTGCTTACCTTATGTTCCTCCGCATGTGAGACGGTTTCTGAGCCCTCTTCTTTTTGGTGTCCTCAGAGGCCAGGCTCTTGTGCTGGTTCTGCAAGAGTTGCTCTGCCCGCTCGCTCTGAGATGAGGTAGTTGAAGTCGAGCGCTGCCATTCTCCATCCTCCGCGTGCTCCGTGTGCTCCCCGCTGAACACGGCCTCCTGGGGTTGGTCTGCAAGGGGAAGGACATGGCATGGCAGCAGCTGTGCCAGGCTGGCAGCTGGCTTCTCCAGGAGCGTTCAGCAGCATTTGGGCCAAAGGGGAACCAACAAGCCCTACTCTCACTCATTTGCAAGCATGTCACTCTGAGGGTCAAAACTGGGGTCCCTTCTGACAGTCAAAGAGAGTTAAAAAGTTTTACAGTGAAGGGTCTGTCCCTAGTGAAAGCCAAGACTAACACCCCTCAACATTGCCCAAAAGTGTCCTGACAAGAAAACAAGGCAAAATTATTTAGGTCCATGTGGAGTAGTTGCTATCCCAAGAGTCTGTTTTTCTATGAGAGCCTGATAAGCTCTGATTAAAACAAGCAATTTGAATATCTTTTTCCTTTTTTTCACATCATTCAAGTGGGGCAGAAATTTCTATCTCTATGACACCTGTGTAACTGTCTCCCAAGTCAACAGAACACAGTATGTAAAAGTTTATCTGGTTCAAACACTGGGTGATGGCTCAGCAGGCAGCTCAGTGGTTTTAGCACCAGGCTTCACTCTCATGGCTTAAATGGTAATTTCTAACAAGCTCTTTGTCAAACAAAACATAAGTGGCAATACTCTTTCTACATTATAAATCACATGCATTCCTTTTTCTCTTCATTCTCCTATTTTCAGACTTCCATTTGTGCCTAATTCCACTCTTAAAACACAATGTGAAATGACACCTTGTTCTATGTGACACTTGGCTCTTCAACAGGCTGCCAGTGACCAAGTTAATGCTTTCAGAGCAAAGGAAGGAAATGTTTCTGTTCAAAAGCTTCCCTTGAAGCAAACTGTTTCTGACAAGCATTGTAATGTTCTTTGAAGCATCTTGTCCCCTTGTGTCAGGCAAAGAGATACCTTGAACTTCATCTTGTAATCAGCTTTCTTGCTTACACTGTGTATCTGAGCTAATGACTGAACTGAAATGACACTTAGACAGAACTTTGAAGGAAAGAAGACATCAGTGCAGAGGAATGTGGCAGATGAAGTAATACAGAACCAACAAGCATCACATTGTGACTCGGAGGGATCTGGAGACAGAGAGCATTCCTTCTCAAAACGCTGGAAGCTTAAATGAAAGATGCTTCAGTACAGCATACTGCACCTACAGCTGTCATGTTGATATGCCCATTAAACTAACCTCATCTCCAGTATCACATCTTAAAATTGAAATGACAAGAAGTAGATTCACACCTTGTTCAAAAGCACCAACTTTGCAAACTTCCTCTCCAGACATCCCACCAGACCCACCCCAGCATTTCCTGCAAGTCTATGTCAGAACACATTTAGGACTTCAGAGCTCAGCCCACCATGGACCAGCAGAGCAGCTCAAACATTTCTGTGAATATCTGTCTCTGCAAGCCCTACACATCCTGTAAAACCAGGTATCCACAGCTTATGGGATGGAACAAATCTCACGACAAATGCAAGGAGAGTTATGCATATGAAGACAAAGGCAAAGGGGTTCACTGCTATAAGCACAGCAGTTCTCCTACCACAGCCAACATCTTGGAGCCCTGTCCTCTCACCATGCCTCTTTAGACTTACATGCTTAGACACCAAGCAGCAGCTCACTTGCAGACAGAGATCTGTGCTGGGAATAAACCCTATTTCCCAGGCCTCCCAGACAACAACTCTACTATTTGAGCTACAGACACATTTTAGTCACATTACCTGCAATTCTTCAGCACTGTTTCCTTCCCCCCACCCCTCTTGACTCCTGGTTATATAACTAGATCAAAAGATTGGATGAAATAGGGCAAAGGGAAGCAGGGAGGCTGCACACGTGATCACATGCTCCGGGATGAGTCATTAAACCGGAGACAAACACTGCCATGGTTACACTGCTGCCATCTCACCCGGCCCGGAGGACCTTGACAAGGCACCAGAGAGCACAAAGCCATGGTTGTTTGGAAGAGGAAGCGTTTCCCTCTCCATGCTCCAACAATTGCTCACAGAACCTCCTCCAGCAGCCACCCTGCCACCTGCACTGTGCAAGGCAAGAGTGTCTTCAGGACAAGAGTGATAACAGCAAAATCTAAAGGCTCAGGAGCCCACATTATGATGTCTCCTCTATGTTTTCAGATGTGCTGTGCAATCCCTATGTAGACTCATTCCATTTCTGCATTTTACCTTTTCTTTCCTTTTAATGATATGTAATACGAGCAGGTGAAACCTGCACACAGCTGGATCAGATAGGGTTTTTAAAATATAATTCTCATCTGACCAGGAGCCTGAAGCCCAAAATTTGATGACAAATTTGGTCCTGCACTGAGTACAAGCCCTTATCTGCCACAGCCATCTCTGCTCAGGCTGGTGTTTGTCCTGCCAATACAAGTTCTGAGGTGAGGAACACAATCTGTGCCTCAGCCCACATTCCTGACACATATGCATCAAGAGAGCTCTTCCACGCTAGTGACAGCTCCAAACATCTCCCTGATTCAGCTGCAGTGGGATTCAGGGGACAGCCGGCTTCCCAAAGGCTGCTCCTATCCTTGCCACAGCACAAATAAAGCTTTTCACAAAGGTTAACTAACACAATGATAAAATCACAACCTTACAACAGCTCCCACCACACCTGTGGCATGAGCTGGCAGTTACAAGCAGGAATTGTTTTGCTGCTGCTTTGTATTAAACTCCTGATTACGTGCACTAAACCTAACCCAGGCAAAACCTAACCCAGATGAAAAGCACGGCTCCTCACTGCAGTCGTGTGGCTGCCCTCCAATACAGTGAGCTCCAAGCTGTGTAAATGGGACCCACACTGGGACAGAAACACATTAAGAAAGAGTAACTACACACACGAATACCTATTTTGTGTAAGAACAGGTCTGATCTTTGGGTTGGAGGGAGTGTGGGAACAGCCTCATTGAACAGGTCCCATCAGGTAATCAATGGAATAATCCTGCCCCAATTTTGCCAAACCTACATCTACAACAGAAACGCAATTATGGTTTTGTAACAGGAGCTCAACACACTACTCTGACATGGTTATACAAGTAGTGTTTTACACAACACAAAAATTCATCAACCACGTTTGCATGTTGGCAACTGTCTGATCATGCTGGAGCTGCTGTGCACTCTAGGAAGACCTGTGGGCATTTATCCACATTGCCTGCTTGAGAAGAGCATTGCCACCAGCCTGAGGGTGACAACCCAGCATAGCCCTGCACAGTAAGATGAGCCACATCAGAAAAAGCAGGCCCAAGTCTGCCCAGCAGAAGACGGCCATGGGTCAGGTGTGGTTGTTGGCAAGGGTGTAAACCCATCCCATGGTTACACACTGTGGGCATCAAGAATCATCTGGCTCACACCAGCTTTGTTCTATGTTCTGCACTGTCCTCACCAGCTTTACAAAGAGGATCTCCCAGAGGAATTGGTGGTAGTGTTGATGCAGCTGCTCCCCGTCTGAGAGACCCTCAAATACTTCCCACTGCTTACAGACACCTGCACACATCCAGGCACTCTGTCTGGCAAGGTACCCTGAATGCCAAGAGAGGCATGACTGTCCTTTCTCATGCACTGAAGAGGTGTGACATGTGCCTGCACTCTCAAAACCCAACAGACCTGGTTACAGCATGGCGCTGGTTTGTGCTGCAGGCCAGAGGTGACCAGTTTTCTTTGCTAAATAAGCACCAGCAAGCACCACCCCCAGCTGTACATACAAATAGGAGGAGGTGTTTGGTTTCTCGACCAACACTTGCACGTCACAGTTTAGAAGTCTCTGTAAGAGAGTCGTGACTGCTGTGTGTAATGCTGCTTCAGATGCTGCCTATGTAGTGTGACTGCCAGTGCTGCCCTTAACACTGCACACAGCTGTGACTCATGATGTGTAACACAGCCAAAGATTTGTCCTGCAGTCAGGCACCTCCTATTGCAGCCAAGCTCACCTCATCACCTCCTTCTCAAACTCCTGTTATAACAGCACAGGATCAGCCTGGAGAATATTCTCTAGAGCATCGATTCAGCAGTGAATTGCTCTCGACACAGCCTGCTCTGCAAAATGGCTCAGGTTGCTGCAAAGTGTCATGAAAGCAGCAGGTTGTTTTGAGGTGTGATATTTGTGTAACTAACACTGTCTTCTGACACCAAGGTAAGTGAAAAACAGTGTTACAGCCAATCTCCCTTCTCCAAGGCAGACCTCAGTAAGTCCAAGTGTCTGTGCATCCACAGTTTGGCTCTAGCAACAGTCAGCATTCCTAGGAGTACAGAAATTCCAATTCATAAGATCTGAGGGTCTCCTTCCTGAGGTTGCTGCATAAGATCCAAGGGAACCCTCAGTGGAGAAACTACTATGTAAGTTGGTGACTTCCTTGCCTGCTCAGTTACTAGTTAGCTAACAGGGCTAGCTAGAGGTATGTACACTTCCTCCTGGGAGACCAGTTTAATTGCCAGGGTAAAACTCCAGTGACTCCAGGAAAGACATAGCACTCAAAAACAGATACTTGTTTATTTCTAAAATAATTTCATTATGGAAACTCAGCATACCAAATAGGACTATTTTTCTGAGTCTTTGGGCATTATTCCCTACCCTAAGGACAGGGATGTGCATGCATGGTGAGGAAGGCAGCTGCATGTAGAGCAGTGAGCAGTTAATTCTTACTTTGGGAGCTTTCTTTTGTCCTGCACTAAGAACAAAGAGCAGTTAAATATTATTTCATGCCTTCTGGGAACTTCTATGCAGTTTGTGGGAAAAAGCCTGTCAGAGACTAGCTAATACTAGCTAGCGCTACTACAGCCAGTACTGAGCTGTCAAAGCAGGAATGGGAGGAGCACTGAGGGATGGCACAAGAAAGTCTAATTGCACAGCTCCAGCTGCAACTCAGCCCCTGACACACTGAACTACAACTGGAGTGCCAAAGGCTGGAGGAACAACTCCGCAGAGCAAGCCCAACTGCAAAGGCTCTGACAGCCTGGAAGATGCTCTGTGGGGTTATGTGATATTTCTCCAGTGTGCTGGGAGCTGGAGTGGTGGGTAGGTGACACCAGAGTGCAACTGTACCTGTTCACAAAGACCAGCAGTTCTCTAACTGCAGCACAGCAATCAACCTGGGGGCTGGCAACAGCCAGAGTCCTCTGGCTCATCCTGTTCTCAGCCATGACATATAAATGAAATATTTTCAAAATGTTCTTTGTGTGCAACCAGTACAGCTGTTGCATGGATGCCATGCAAGAAGAGAGAAGTGTCTGCACAGAGCACCTCTCACAGAGGTGGCATTATGTGAAAACACTACAAGGCTGGGCTGGAGGCAGGAAATTCCTTGTGAAACCCCTCAAGTACAATGTAGGTGAAAGTAAGGGAAAAATTCAGACTCCTTTCCTCCAGGCTTTACCTGTTGCAACACACAGGAGAGGCACAAAGACGGCACACATCAGTATTTGGTTGCTTCCACCCAAAGCACTGGGAAAACCTCGGAGGGAGTTGGAGCGGGACAGAACAGGACGCAGCCCCTCCAGGAACGCGGGGCTCTCCACGGTAGCCGCTCTCAGGGCAGCTAATTAGCAACAAGACTTTGTTCTCCTTGGAAAATAATCGGGCTCAGTCTCCAACGGCAGGACGCCCCTCCCAGCCACCAGCGCTTAACAAAGCCCTAATTATGTAAGTATTATATAACCCAGCACACCTGCCCCCCCGCGCTGGCCGCGCCACCCGCGCCCGGCCGCGCTGCCCCCGGCACGGCGGACCCCGCGCCCGGCCGCCCCTCGGCCCTTCTCCGGCCTCCAGCAGCTGCCACTGCTGCCAGCACCACAGCCTTTTGTCCGCTTGTCCACACTGGAGCACGGCTGTGGGAGCTCCCAGGCCAGGCGCTGCGCCCCGGCCAAGCGGGCAGCCCCGCCGTGAGCCGCNAGGCAGACCTCAGTAAGTCCAAGTGTCTGTGCATCCACAGTTTGGCTCTAGCAACAGTCAGCATTCCTAGGAGTACAGAAATTCCAATTCATAAGATCTGAGGGTCTCCTTCCTGAGGTTGCTGCATAAGATCCAAGGGAACCCTCAGTGGAGAAACTACTATGTAAGTTGGTGACTTCCTTGCCTGCTCAGTTACTACTTAGCTAACAGGGCTAGCTAGAGGTACGTACACTTCCTCCTGGGAGACCAGTTTAATTGCCAGGGTAAAACTCCAGGAAAGACATAGCACTCAAAAACAGATACTTGTTTATTTCTAAAATAATTTCATTATGGAAACTCAGGATACCAAATAGGACAATTTTTCTGAGTCTTTGGGCATTATTTCCTACCCTAAGGACAGGGATGTGCATGCATGGTGAGGAAGGCAGCTGCATGTAGAGCAGTGAGCAGTTAATTCTTACTTTGGGAGCTTTCTTTTGTCCTGCACTAAGAACAAAGAGCAGTTAAATATTATTTCATGCCTTCTGGGAACTTCTATGCAGTTTGTGGGAAAAAGCCTGTCAGAGACTAGCTAATACTAGCTAGCGCTACTACAGCCAGTACTGAGCTGTCAAAGCAGGAATGGGAGGAGCACTGAGGGATGGCACAAGAAAGTCTAATTGCACAGCTCCAGCTGCAACTCAGCCCCTGACACACTGAACTACAACTGGAGTGCCAAAGGCTGGAGGAACAACTCCGCAGAGCAAGCCCAACTGCAAAGGCTCTGACATCCTGGAAGATGCTCTGTGGGGTTATGTGATATTTCTCCAGTGTGCTGGGAGCTGGAGTGGTGGGTAGGTGACACCAGAGTGCAACTGTACCTGTTCACAAAGACCAGCAGTTCTCTAACTGCAGCACAGCAATCAACCTGGGGGCTGGCAACAGCCAGAGTCCTCTGGCTCATCCTGTTCTCAGCCATGACATATAAATGAAATATTTTCAAAATGTTCTTTGTGTGCAACCAGTACAGCTGTTGCATGGATGCCATGCAAGAAGAGAGAAGTGTCTGCACAGAGCACCTCTCACAGAGGTGGCATTATGTGAAAACACCACAAGGCTGGGCTGGAGGCAGGAAATTCCTTGTGAAACCCCTCAAGTACAATGTAGGTGAAATTAAGGGAAAAATTCAGACTCCTTTCCTCCAGGCTTTACCTGTTGCAACACACAGGAGAGGCACAAAGACGGCACACATCAGTATTTGGTTGCTTCCACCCAAAGCACTGGGAAAACCTCGGAGGGAGTTGGAGCGGGACAGAACAGGACGCAGCCCCTCCAGGAACGCGGGGCTCTCCACGGTAGCCGCTCTCAGGGCAGCTAATTAGCAACAAGACTTTGTTCTCCTTGGAAAATAATCGGGCTCAGTCTCCAACGGCAGGACGCCCCTCCCAGCCACCAGCGCTTAACAAAGCCCTAATTATGTAAGTATTATATAACCCAGCACACCTGCCCCCCCGCGCTGGCCGCGCCACCCGCGCCCGGCCGCGCTGCCCCCGGCACGGCGGACCCCGCGCCCGGCCGCCCCTCGGCCCTTCTCCGGCCTCCAGCAGCTGCCACTGCTGCCAGCAC
>VYXF01007697.1:174627-214806 GCA_013397295.1 Polioptila caerulea
GGCAGCCCCAGCCCCGGCCCCGGCCGGCTCCGGCGGAACGCGGCTCGCTGACCACAGCAGGCACCGACTGCCGGCACTGCTCTCGCCCGGCTCTGCTGCGACGGCTGGTGTCCTGCTGAGTCACAGCCACGGCACTGCCAGGCACAAAGGCGTCTTTCGGGCTCAGCCTGCACCCAGGGGAAGCTTCCCTCACCTGTCAAAACGCACGTACATCTTCATTCCCGTTGCTGATTTATCTAGGAGTTAACCACCCCAGGTCTGTCGTTCATACCTGTCACTGTACCCAGACACAGAGTCTGTCATGTTGATATAACAAAGAGCACTGCTTGAAGTCTGAGTAACGTGTTTTTCATTTCTCTAAGTATCAGTAAAGCGATCACTCACTGTGGGTTCAAGACACCTACATGAAATCTGCAGATTGCTGGTGAGGGATGGCAGGCTGCCTCTGTCCCCAGTGCAGGACCACAGGACGGAGGGAAGAGATGAGCTCTAAAGAAAAAGCCACCAGCACTGACTCAGTGGGCCAGAGCATGAGGAGGGAGCCAGACCGTAAGCACACAAAAGTCAAACCCATCTCCAGTCTCCTTTGGCAAGAAGTAAGCCCAAATCAAAGGAAAACTTTAAAAGATAAATTACAAGGCAGCACTGCCCTTCTTTTTTCCTTCAGACATCTTTCAGCATATCAGTTGCTGACTAAGTTATGCTGCAGAATCAAACTCCTTTCCTGGCCAGAAGGAATGCTTCAGGAACAAAAGGCAGCAGAACTGAAGGGCAGGAGCAAGGAATATACCACCCAGAACCCAAAGTAAAAGGAAACAGCCAAGAAGTGCCGAGAGGCAAACTGGAACATCAAACAGCCAACTTTGGTGACAGGCGATCTATCTCCTAACCCCAGGATTATGCAAGCAGAACCAGGCCCCAAATACCCAAGAGATCTTGTTCTGGCTGGGCCTCAATGCTGCAGACGCTGAGACCTGGGTTACATAAACACCAAAGAGCACTTATATAACCCTTGTATGGCACAGGCTCGCAGCCACTGGCAACCCATTGCCACCAGAGTGTGACAGGTACCTGCTCTGGCACCCAGCCCCCCAGGACCTCCTCCCATCCCTGCACAACCCCCAAATGGAGCTCAGGTGAAGTGCCCGTCAGGTTGTCCTCCCTTTGGCAGGCACCACTTGGTTACTCTGGAACACTGGGCAATCCTGTATCCATTTCCAGCTCCAATATGCTCAAAAGAGGGTTGTGAAATTTCAAATCAAGTATTTTCATAGCACTTTGAGACAGCAACACCTGGAGACACACAGAATGCTGCTACCCACCATCCCTCTTCCACAAATGTAATGAGAACTACTTTTCCCAAAGTCCTCGAACCTAAAGTGTTCTCTCCTGCCGTGCCCCCTCTCGTGCACAGACACTGTGAGCATTAGTGAAGATAGGGAAACAAAGGCAGGAAAGGCACCCACTAAGGTAACGAGGGAAGCAGGGATCAGTCACATTTGTCCTCTAGCCAGGAGTGTGCGAGAGCAATGAGTTACATAAAGCTACTGCTCTGGAGTCAGGAAGTGTTTCAGGCTGAGTGCTGGGAAGTTTTCAACAAGCTGTGCGCAGGAGGGAACTGAAACCTCCCTTTTCTGGTTATCCCAGTTAACTAGTAACCCCGAATAGAGTTTTGTCAGCCAGATTAGGAAAATTACCAAGGGGATCTAAATCACAAGTAACCGGATTTAACCTTATTTATTTTCACAACAGTTCAAAGCTTTTTTAAAAAAACAGAAATATGATCTAGTTTATTGAGGTGGCTAAATATTGATTTAGGTAACAAAGATAAATTTCCCTTTTCCAGCTTCAGAAAATAGATGCATACGGGGGCTTGACACATACCAAGCTAAAGTGAATCCAGCTGGCTGCTACCATGACTCTTCTAGGGATAAATTTCAGGGACTAAGAAAAGAGGACGAGTAGGGGAGCAAGCATTCTGCATTATGCAATGATTACATAAGCATTAATTTACACTAGGTAGCTGGGAGTTGTAGCTTTATATCAGCATACCCTCAGAGCAATGAGAAATAATAAAGAAGGGATTATTGCTGCCACAAATTTCCAAGGCCACCAAAATGGCAAACAAACAACAAGCACCAGCTGAACTTTAATCTCTGCCTCAAGCTCACCCCATAGCTTCACTCAGGACCTGCTAACAAGGACAGGGAGAAGACAGGTGACACTCACTCCTAATTTAAAACAGCAGCATGGGAAATAATCCCAGCACAAGGCATCCTCCAGCATCTGAGTCTCCTTTGTTGTTGCTCCTGATGGCAGTGGTATAAGAGAGGAGTGATTTCAAAATTATAGTAGTGTCACTTGTACCCTAGACAGTGTTGAAGGAGTTCACAGGCATGAAGAGCTCCTCACAGTAACCTGTGAAACACCCTCCTGTCCATCTTGCAGAGAAGGAAACTAAATCAAAGCAATCAGGTAGGCATCAGTGCTGAGTAACTCAAGTTATTGGCTCCCTGTCCTATGCTCTAACTAACAATTCTCTTTCTTCTCCTTAAATATAATTTCCTACTTGGAAAGAAAACCACAGTTGTAGATTTTTTTTTAGAACTGCAACAAAGCACAGAACTTCAGCTATGTTCCCTTTTTCTGCCTCAGTCTCTAAAGTAATTTCAGAGGAATTTCTAAGGACTCTGTTTAATGAGGGAGGCATCACTTGAGAGAAAAATTCAAATTGTTGAGTTTGAGCCTGTGTGCCACCACATTCCACTGGCACTTCTCCCATCAACTGCAGCCAGAAAAGTGACCGAGAGCACTGGAGAAAGTTAATAAGACTGGGATGAAACACCATAGCTGAAAGAACAATCTGTTTCTAGTTTTCCTTTCCAAAATATTGGTGCTGGTAAAGGAGTTTGACAAAAGGCTGCAAAGTTGATCGTGGCAACCAGACTCACACAAATTGAGGTCACAATGTCATAAGGACCCCTCACCCAAAATACCCAACTCCCTAAAAGCTAAGCACATTACAGCCTGGAAAAGAAACAGGCACCTGTTGCTTTGTAAGGTTGCTAAAATGACAATTACCTCTATGGTTGAAAAAGAAATATATGTGTATATCAGAGGAAACAGGGATCTTTACATAAAAGACATTTTTCTTGCAACAGGGGGATAGGTAGTGTGCTGCAAAAACCTTGATTTACTAGCTGGTGGGTGCTACCATTAAATAATTAAAATCTGCTCCAACTTTTCAGAAACATTTTTAAAATAACAAAAAGATATCACAGCACTGCATATACAGGTGCTTTCTACTTTGAAGACCCCAAAGAAGTGTTCAGGCACCTGGAGTGAGGAAAAACCACATAAACCAGAGAGGAAAAGAAACATTGCTCAGTGGTAGGAGCAGAAAACCAGGGAAGAACATGATGTGTAAGTTCTGCATTGACTCACGAGTGACCTTGTGCAGTTTATGATCTCTCTTGGGACAGGAAGGCTGTGCAGAAGTGCGATGGAGACTCCCCTGGATCCACCAGCCAGAACAGAACCTCAATAGATCAGTTTAAAAACCTTCCTCAAAGAGAGAGAATTTTCTACTGCTAGAGACTTTGGTAGACTGTGACAAATCTTGTCCCAGACTTTACAACTTGACAAGTACAAAGAGAAGTTAATTTGCACTTCTGGTCTCTTACTTTTGTACAAATACCTTTCCACCCAAAATTTTCAAAAGGCCTCTAACCTTGTATTCTCCCTCCATCTATGACCTACAGTCTCATTTCCAAAAGCATCTTTCCCTCCCTGTCTTCTCTTTTTATACCTATTATCTAGACTAAGTTACATAAGCCACTTGTATCATCACCCAGATTCCTCATTTATCCAAACTCATTTTCTATTGTAATTCCTTTTTTTCTCAGTTCACACTCTCCCAGAATTAGCTTCTTTGTCCTGCCACCACAACCAGAAAAATAAGATGGATTTTTTTTTTTTCTAGAACCTCTCTTCCCACTAATGGGTAACAAATATTGCATGGCTTATTTCTGTAAAAACTCCTCAAACAACCCCACTGCACTTCTGTAATAAACCAGGAATCCAGAGCTGGAACTCCTGGGGACCATTTTTGATCAGTCTGTTGGGTTCATAGCATGACTTTGGAGGTATTTGCCACAAGAACAAGGTGCAAGAAGCTTGGCATCAAGAAGTGCCTCACCTCAAAGTAAGAAGTTAAATTACAAATTTAGAAAGTTCTTCAAATCCGAACAAAGTTTTTTCTCCAACACAAAACATCCTCTCACCAGCTAAAAAATTAAGAGGCAGCTATCCCCAAACTGTAAACTCCTATTAGGATTTCACCAGCATCTTCCATTTGATAGGGGGGAAATCAGCCAAGTAGCTTTTAGTCTTTTAGGCACTAATTAGGGGATCTGGAGCAAGCACCAACAGCTCTGCCTGGTGCTCAGATTGTTGCCCAGTCAGCAAGTCACCAAATATTTAAATGACAAAAGAAGCTCTTGAAACTCTGACCAAGTAGGATGTTACAGGGAAAGTATACACACTAAGTCAAAAAGGGGTGGGGGAGAGGACAATGGATATAAAATGATACTGCTCTTAACAACTGCCTCCTCTCCCGAAAAAAACTTTTGCAGAGTTGCAGCACAACAGTAGTAGAAACAATAACAGCCAGACACAGAACATCACATCACCAAAGACTTCTGAACTATAGGCACAAAGGAAGAGTGAGCTTCCTTCTCATGTCCCCTCCATCAGGCCAACAGGCACTGCAATGCTCTGAAATCTCAACCTCTTCCACCCCTGCCTGGTAGAGAGCACATTAAAACCTGAGACCTACAGAAGAGCCTTGGTTCCTGATGCCTTTTACTAGCTACTGAGTAGGGTGCTCCAGCCCAGGGGTGGGAAAATGAATGGCCAGTAACAGGAAAGCAAGAGGGAACAGAAAACAAGGGAGAAAAAGAAAGAAAAATCACCCCACAAAATCCCCCACCTGTGTCCTACCTGGAAACTGCTGAGACTCATCCAAGAGTAGCATGCTGCTCAGTGCAGGGAGGCAAGCCCTTTGCCTTCACACTTGCTCAACGTGGCTGCACACTCTCAGCTCTTCTGCTATTCTTGTCTCAGGGTCTCCAGGACAAAAGTTTCCAGTCACTCCTGACAACTCCTTATCTCTGCCCACAGCCCAGCGAGCACTAAATCCACTCTCACTGGTGGTTCAGTTTGAAGGCGGGAAAAGACTCCTGATAAAACAGTCCAGGGTACAGGCAGGGAAACCTGCACTTAAAGTTTCTGAAAATAACTTTGGTAAATAGCTCCTAGTGCTCGAATCCACCCAGCTGGTGTGACGAGAAGCAGTACGTATATATCCTCCCTGCACCCAGCTGAGACGGACCAGGGTCACTGTTATATAACTAGTTAAATATGCCTCGTGTTCAGCCTAAATAAAAATTGTCACTATCTCCTCCCCTGCTTGGAGAGTCAAACAACACAGCCCTGCCCGAGGCAGCTGCTGCTCCACTGGGGACCGATGCCTGGAGCTGTGCTGCCGGGACGGTTTGGCTTCCGTACGCTCCCGATCCGCGGGAGCAGCCTCAGTTATGCCTGGGAAAAGAGTTTGAGAAGAGAGAAGAGGAGCAGGGAGGCTGAGTGGGTGTGTATGGGGGAGGTCTCTCTCCTCTGGAGCAGCAGAGCTGCACGCCGTACGGATCAGATCCCATTCACTCAGCCTGTGATCCAGTTCAACTAGTGGCAGAGCCCAAGACTGAGAATAAAATAAAAATCCTTACATAACCGTTCAGGCTCCGGTGGGGCCCCGCACAAGGGGAATCCCAACAGACAACAGGACATTCAGAGCAGGGCACACGCAGGACCGTGACTCCGCTTCTGAGTTTCAGAGCACGTAAGGAGAAGTGGGTGGGAAGGAGATGCAAAAAGGAGTACAGCCTTTCTGGCTTTGAAAACAACAGTGATTTTATAAGCTGTTTGCATGATGCCTGCTAATTTGCAAGAGACCTGGACGACTGAGACTGAAACTTGAGCAATTTGATGGAGGTAGTTACCAGTTTGCACAATAACAGGTGAAAGAGCGTCCTGTTCATTTGGTTAAATCAGCAGCTTGTAGACCACTGCAAATTTCTCAGTTTTCAGGAAAGAACTTGTCAGAATTTGTCAGTGGAGTGGGAGATTACTTTAAGTGAGCCTTTGTCCCAGTCATTCACCTGCACCAGGACAGGCACAAGAGAGAATAAATAAGTACAGAATAAGTCCTTTGAAGCTGTGGTTGAACCCCTAAAGGCTATCTATCCTGCCTAACCTTCAGTGTTACAGAGAGTTCATCCATGCCCAATTCCCTTCACAGGCATATCTAATGCCAGTAATAAACAGCAAACCTGGGCTGAGAGACATGTAATGAAATTAGCTCGCTGGTAGTGAGCATTTGTCCATGTAACAAAGTCAGCTGTTTGGTGAAACAACTGGAGAGGGAGCGCTGGGAAAACCAGGACATGCACAAGAAACCCAAAGCAAGAGGTGTCCCAACAGCCCTCGCACAGACCTGCAGGACTCCAGGACAATGAGCTGCACTCACAAGAGCAAAAGCTGATCTGAAGGTCTGCAAGCACAGCTAGGGCAGAGCCCAGCTCCCCTTTGTGTGACTCCAGCCATTTTTATTTGACCTCCTACTTGAGAGGGTAGCAGGGCACTGCGAATGGTTGCTGCCATCAAAACACCCTCAGTGCTTCCGGGTACATCACGACTTTGAAACAAATCCAAGATGCCTTTTCATAATTAGAGCTATATACATTTTCCCAAAAAAAAAACCCCAAAACCAAAACTGTATTACAATTAAGACACTCAGTGACAAGACAGCCTTTCACCTATGTCACAGATTCAAACATCCTGGCTGGCATGCAATGTTTATCAAGGGGGAAAAGAGGGACAAATATATTAAAGAAGTGCATAGCCAAGGATCTTGTAACAGGCCTTATAAGGATGTTGTAGGGTTGGAATAAATAAGCAAACATGACCTCAGCATCTGACCTAAGAGATTTATGAAACTGGAAAGCAAGATTTAAAAATAAGTGCTGGGTAAATACAACTGGGTATTTGCAAAGCATGCAGTGCTGGTTTGGGCTGGCAGCGAGTTAATTTTTTTCACAGCAGCTAGTATGGGGCTGTGCTTTGGATTTGTGTTGGAAATAGTGTTGATAATAGAGATGGTTTTGTTATTGGTGAGCAGGGCTAACACAGAGTCAAGTCCTTTCCTGCTTCTGACACTGCACCACCAGAGAGGAGGCTGGGGGTGCACAAGGAGCTGGGACAGCTGACCCCAGCTGGCCCCAGGGATAGCCCAGACCATATGGTGTCACGCTCGGCATATAGAGCTGGGGAAAGGACAGGGGGAACGTCCAGAGTGATGGTGTTTGTCTTCCCAAGTCACTGTTACTGTGAACCCCTGCTTTCCTGGGGATGGCTGAACACTTGCTTGCCCATGGGAGGGAGTTGATGAATTCCTTGTTCTGCTTTTCTATTAAACTGTCTTTCTATCAACCCACGAGCTTCGTCACTTTTACTCTTCCAATTCTCTCCTCCATCCCACCAGGGGACAATGAGGGGCTGTGGGGCTGAGCTGACAGCTGGGGTTAAACCACAACAAATCCATATTACAGCAGTCAAGCATGAGAAAAATGGAAGCACAATACACTGGGGGAAACAGGAAACCTATACCTGTCCTTCTTCACCTTAGTGTGCAAAATGGAAAAGGAATTTTTCTAGCTCTTCTACTCACAACAGCCTGCTGGTGAGGCCACCACTGTTACCCAGGATAAATACATATTTCACACAACCAAGAATCAGATCTGCCTGAAACAGTCCGTTTATAAAATGATCTCCTCATGGAAGGTAATCTTGTTACAGATAAGTCCATTTACTGAATACCTTTTCCGTGAGGCCAGTCTTCCAGGAAGGAACAGTGCTGTCCCTCCCCCACAGGGCCTGAAATCTTACCCAGCTGTCACACCTCACCTTCCTCACCTCAAACCACTAGCTCTTTGCAATTGTACAAACTGCTGTATGTCAAAAGAGGCTTCCCAAAAAGCTTTTGTCACCTGAGAGATTCCCTTGCTAACAACTTAGGAGACTACCTGTTAAAAAAACCAAACAACACTATGAAGTTTGTATTTTCATAGAATATTAAGATAAAGGTCCCTCAGAACATGTTTTTTACTTGGCTGACAAGTGTTTCCAGCAGCAATGTCAGCATCCCTGAACACTGCACATTCACAAGCATTAAAACTCATACCTAAACCTGTCTATACAGACAAGTAGTGTTTCAGGACACTAGTGCCTCAGTATAGCAAAGAACATTATCAAAGTCAAGTCAGTTAAACTAACTAAATTTCAACACAACGTCCCAAAACATGCATTCCTTCAAGGTGGAGTAGCTCCTTCCCTAGCCCCATGCCTGTTGTCCACCTTGAACCACTCAACCCCTGCTGCACAGGCTGAGCAGCTTCACGACTGCTCAAGACTGACCTGATCCAAGCCCAGCCAGGACAGCACCAGAGAGAAGCACTGGATCTATGGTGTGCCATCCTGCTCTTGGTCCCTGCTAGCTGGGGTGGTTCCCCTCTCTCCAGGCTGTTCATTCTCATCACCCCCATGAAGCACAAGAGATGTTCCTTGCCCACCCTCAGCTGCTCCCTGCTGGCTGCACAGTCCCTTCCCCAGCCCATGGCTCTCTCCCAGCCACACTCCACACCCCCCAGCTCCTTCTGCACACCCCACTGACCTGCACTGTACAGGGAATCTGCCTACTGACCCAAATTGTTTGTAAGTCACTGAACGTGAACCAGGCTTGAGAGCCACATTTCACTCTTGATTAGCACCTGCTAGAAGCACACACACGGATCATTAAGGCCACTTTCCCTGGCCTGGTTTCCATGTTGTTTCAGCAACATGGAAAACACACAAGAATACCAGCTTGGAGTTGGACACGGTATAAGGTGTTGTTTATTCACCCAGAACAGTTCAGACAGAATCACACTTGGGATTCCACAACACTCTGTGTTGGCAACTGAGTATTGCTGGGCTTTGAGAATCATTTGCTTTTTAAACAAACACTGCACTGCAAATAAAAGATCTTATCTTTTTTTTTATAAGATCTAAACCAACCATAGAAAACCAGAGGAGTTTTTCCATTGACTTCAGTGAGTTTCAGACTAGAACCATAAGGCATAAGATTTGATAAATCTGTTTTTTTTCTCATTTTATTTCATTCACATAAATCTTGGTGTATTTTCTTCCCCAAACTCATCTAAATCATAAGTGAGGGGAGGTTGGGAAGTTGTACATAATGTAACAAAAATCTAATTGCACAAAATACAGCAAGTGACACAATGCAGTGCCTCTTGTAAATGCTTTTCACACTGGCACAGTGGCAAAACACACTGCTTGAGATTCCAAGGCTTTCAAAGGTTGTTTAAATGTACCAAAGAAAACAAGCTGTTACTAGACAAGATGTAATGATTTCAAGTTGAAGAATTTATACCATTGATATTTATCATCATTTTAATAAAAATTAAATCCATTGAGTTACAATCCCAATTACATTCAAGAAACTGATTCCTAATTTCTGTAACTTGTTAAATTTCTCTGCTGCTGTAGAGGACACAATGTATTTGCACACCACTGAAGAGTTTTTGGTACAATTTTAATTTCATTCCATTAATTTTCAGCTATGTGCAAATTTGACATAAATCACCAGCCAAGTACACAAAAGTATCACTTTAAAATTGCTTCTAACAGTTCAAGTATTTAAATATTTTACATATATGAAATTATCTGCAGATGTTTTAATTGCAAAATTTATTTTGACAGAGATTTAAACTAGAGGTTTCTAGTTTTAAACTAGATTTCACCTAGCCCAAAAAAGATTTTATCTTGTAGCTTTCTCCTGTCTCATTCCTATTTGCATATTTACAAGTGAAAATAAAGTCCTCTGACTCCTACTTAGAATTTTTTTGAGGCTGAGTCAGTGAACTGCATATTGAAGAAAATGTGAACAAGAAATTTTAAACATCTGCAGTACAAAATACTGTTAATAAAAAAATACTTTCATCCAAACAATGAACCAGACATTTCTTAAAGTTCAATGTTGCAGTTTCTTTAAAGCCTAAGCAAGAAGTTAAAAAGATAAATAAATTAAATAACTGTGATGTGATATTGTGTTTTAACATCTGAAGAATACTTCTAATTTAATTAAAACAGTTCCTCGCCTCCTTCCACACTTTTATCATTTAATATTACACTTGTATAACATATAGCTACATGCACATTTCATTTAACCAGTCATTAAAACCAGCACAATATCACATAAATTAGGGGAAAATGAAATTAAGGACCCCTTGCACAGTTTTAAACTCAGATAAAAATCACACAAGTGTTTCACCTAGTACATCTGAACATAAAAGGTGTGCTGCCTAAAATGTAAACCAGAGGATTTTCACTTCGGCTTCTTCACACTCATCAGGTAAACTTGGCAAAGTGACTTTGCCACTCCTTACCTGTTCAAGAGGGAAAATACCACATTACAAATTCACTAATTAGTTTCCATATGATTTCATCACCATTACAGAAGTTGCAGATGAGGGATACAGTGTCTATTAGCAACAGTGAGGTGTGGTACAAAGCTGACAATTGGAAATGCACATGGGGGAAAAAGGCACCAAACAGGACAGAGGGGTAAGTGGGACTGTCCTTTGTTAGAGTTTTTCTGAAACTTTATGAAAAGAAAAAAGCAAGTTTTGGGCCAATAAAGCACAACTTCTATATCCTGCAAAACTCATCAGAAAAGCAGGAAGATAACTCAGAGCAATTCTTTGTTCAGTTAATAACTGCTCACTCGTTGACCCTGCTCCCTACGTTACTCTCACATTTGTGACAGCTTTAAAAGAAGAGATAAAAGAGAGGCAAAAAAACATTTGAGAAACTCCATATACATATATATAGAAAATGCAGAGCCATGGACGTGGGCTGCTCCTGAACTACATAGAAAGATTTCTATTTTGTATTCCATCACACGCAATAGATCAAAGGGAAGGAGGGAGAAAAGCGTAGCTGGTTATAACACCACATCATTTCACGAGATCTGCCAGTCCCTGCGCCCAATTGGCAGCTCTGAAGGAAGCAGAGCTCTGGCGTCATCACCTCCTTTTAAAGAAGTAAAGCAAGTCATTACTCCAGGTTATATAACACTCAGACTATGCCAGACTTTGTGCCACCCTCTCAAAAAGGAAGCCGCTGTCAGAGAGCCTGGCAGGCGGGCAGGGGAGTCACCGACGCTTTCCTTCGGCGCTTCCCCCTGCTCGGGATAAGCCGAGGAGACCGGGAAAGAGTCCTGGCGTTGGGACGGAGCAGGCAGCCGCGAAAGGCTCAGCGACGGACCTGCAACATCGGCAGTCCGGAATCCCCCGCGCAGGGGGCTGGGGGACAGCACTCCTCAGCATCTCAGCCTTCCTTCCACAGCAGCCCTCAGGCCACACCTCACCCTGCTGAGAATAACCTAGTTCACAGGGTTAGCTAGAATGCTGCAATCGGTCAATAAAGCCCATGAACCTCAGGCACCGCTCCTCCCCATTCCTCCCCGATTTATTGGCAAACAGCCTGTAGGCACGGGACCTCCACCGCCCTCCCGCCACCAGAACTGCCCCAACACAACAGAATGCCCAGCCAGGCAATCTGCACCTCTGGAATTGACAGAAGGGGACATAAAGCTGGCTGTTCCCAGCAAAGCACCCAAGAGGATTTTTCTTTAATATCACCATTTAATGGGTTGGGTGCCACAGGGCCCACACAACGAGCTGGGGTCAGGGACCCTCGCTGGCTGGGCAGGGCCAAGCCCCCCAGACCACACACAACCATCATTTTGCTCTGACACACATGCTGTGCTCCCGGGAAACCACCAGGATAAAAATAAGGGGTAAAATCTGCAGCCTTCTGTAAGGAAGCAAAGTTCCCAGGAATCAGTGGGGCTTTTGCCTAAATGAGAGGCAAATCTCCCCTGCAATGTCAGTGTAACCCTTCAGTATTACTCAGTAACCAAGTCTGCTAAAACTGCGAATGCTGCCATCCGGTATCCTTCCACCTTTGATACTAACTACAGCTTTTGTATTTTATTCAGCTGGACTGTGGAAACATAGAAGCCAGCCAGCTCCCAGTTTTTTGGGTTTTGGGAAACCAACGCAAGTCTTGAACATAAGGTTTGTAGACACACAGAGCGTATGCTGAACAGACACAAAACTCTTACCACTTTCAGGAACTGAGAGAACAACAAAACCCCCTCAACTTCTTAGTTACAGTACATCACCTGAGAAATGCATCCACTATCTGAGTTACCCACAACCATCTGAGGCTGAGCCCCACTCTCTGCACCTATATGATAAAGAACATTTAAACACTCTGATCCATAAGGATCATTTGCTAATGTAATGCAGCTTCCCACAACAATTTGATTAAGTTTAAACACATGTCAATAGGCAGGATATTAGTTGACAAGTAAATTCTTTTAGAGGTTGTGATTGCTTTTGTACCTCTTATGATACCACACAAGCCATCCTCTTTGCAGGCAATTATTGGCTTAGAAGACAGTAACATAGAGTTACTACAAGCATGAAAACCCAGCCTCTGAGTAAAGAACACCAAAGTGCACAGCAGTACATCAAAGTTCAGATCTGGCTCTTTACTAAGACCAGAGCCATTGCATAGGCAACAAACCTAGACTTGAGCAGAGGTTTGTTTCCCTCAGGAAATGCCCTTCCAGTTTCCTTGGAAATAGTACTGCTGGGCTCTAGAGGGAGCTGCATCCAGCCACAACGAACCAAAATTAAAGGATCTACACAGGGAAGTCCATCAAGAAGGAAAAAATGAGACTATGTCAATCATCATTCTTCCCTTTCCCCAAGAAATCCGCCTTGTGCACTGCAAACATCCACTTGGAGATTAAACTGCAGGATTATGACTTATGGGGACTCACCACTCTGGCATAGGTACATACATAACACAGAGGAGTTTACAATTAAAGCCTCCCTCATGATTGTCTTCAATGCTTTTCTAGATTTAGGAAAAGTCCGGACTTCTGGTTCTTCCCATACCTTTTGCTCCAACTCATCCACTTTCAAACAACAAAAAGAGCCTGCTCTCCACACCAAGCTTACTCTGAAGGGCTTGTGCCTTTCCTTAGCCCCAGCACCTGCCTCCAGCTAAACAAGGACAGGAGATCAAAGCTCATGTCACCAGTCTGAGGCAGGAAGCACACAGCAACCAAGGCCACTGTGCTACACACTGCAGCAGATGGAAGCAGGGTTCCTCAAAGAGCAGTTCTGTTCCCTGAGGCTGCCTCGACCTTGGGATGCCCATCTGCCCTTGGAGCCACCTGGAGACACAGCTGTGAAAGGTCTCCTTCTAAAAGGAGTGGAGAGATTAAAGCAGTAAGTACCTAATTGCTCCTCCTCTTCTTAAGGAATAAATTTCATTTTCTAGCAGATAGGAAGGAGATCTTAAAACCAGCGTTTCCTAAAAGAAAATGCTGCGCAGTTTGGTCAAAAGTAGAAGGCAAAAAGTTTCAGGTTGTTGGAACAAATCTCCGTTTACCAATGCAAGCAGGATCATTCATTTCAGGTTAAAAGTGCAGGGAAATTACTTTCTAACAGCAGGGGTTTTTTTCTTCTCCTTTTTATCTCCAGCAGGATGGCGCTTTCTAAATATGGATATAAAAGGATATAGAATATGATACCATTTAGCAAGACAGGAGATTCTCTCCATACTCTGCCTCTCTCTCAGTTTCATACAGGTAAGTATAACATGACCTAATTTATAAGAATAACTACAGTCAAAAAGCAAAAACTCATGTATTTGAGGAGGAGGAGCCTACAAAATGAACAGATTTATTCCAAAGACTTTCCTGTCTTTCCCTGTAAGGACAGAAAGTTGCTCTGTTCGCAACCACACACATCCAGCTGGGGACTCCCACACACCCCAGTTTTGTTTTGTTCCAGTACTTTGTTGGGGAGAAGAAAAGATAGAATGCTTTGGGGTGGGAAGCACATGAATAATACCATCTCCAAAATGAGCAGCAGATCTCTGTACCTCAAGGATACATTCATGTATCATTCAAAGAAATATTAACCCACACTTCCACATGACTTTAAAAACAGATTTCCAAAATAATTCCAGCTTTAGTAACTCCAGTGCTGATGAACTTTCTAATAAGTATGGCATTAACTACCCATTTTTCCCATCAGATTTGACAAAGAAATTGCTCAGGCAGCTATGAATTGATTTTCCTTTCAATGTAATTGCACCCCACAATGATGACCCACAAAGAGCCACAAAGGAGCACCATATTAAACAAAATCCATACTTGCTATAATTTTATGCCAACATTTTTTCCCTCAAAAACCAAGTTTTTGAGGAAAAATTGTAGGAAAAGCTGATCAAGCAGGATCCCTTTAAATGAACGGGCTTTCCTCTAGTGAGGGTTCAAGGGAAGCAGAGATCTTTTCAAGCTTGGATCAGCAGTGGCTGCCATCTGAGGTCAAGAATTCCTGCCCTGGTATCAAGGGAGGAAGCTCAAAACTGAGTACCAAGTGGCAGCTCAAGTTCAAGCAGAAAGCAGCTACTGAAATGCACTGTGGACTGTGCTGCAGAAAGGAAAGGTAGTTCTGTTTGAGCTAGCAAATGTCATAAGCAGGATGAGCAATTTTAAGAGGCTAGGGTAAGGAAAAGGGTCTCTCTTCCCCCTCAGTCACCTCACATGCCAATCACTCAGATGTTCTGAGATTTCCTGATGCCCTCACCCTACCAAGGACCTGCAGTGCAAAACATCACTACACCCATGTGTCCTCCTCTCCTGGACTTCCTATTCTGTACCACCAATGAACTGTGCTTCTCAGTCACTCCTCTTTAACAATCTGTATGTCCACAAAATCCCACACAAAGCAGCCTTGGTTTGCTCCAGCACCTTGTCAGGGAGCAGCAGGAAGAGTATGAATCTGAGCTGGGAAGAGGGAGCTCCTCCAGTTCTTCAGTAGTCAAACAGAGATGACACAGAGCTCACACGTTCCCAGCCCTGGGAAAGAAAGAGGGGACAGGAAAGGAGAAAAAGTGCACAACACAGGGCAGGAGACAAGGCCAATTCCACAGAGTTTGTCTTCTCACAACAGTATCACCTAATATGTTATTATTTGGTGTTGCCTGGTATCTTTGCACAGTACAAATTGCAGCACTACTGTACTGCTGGAAAACTGTTCACTGTTATACCCTAAAAGCACTGATTCCATCCCCGGTCTGCTCCACCATGCACCTGTAATGCAAACACAGCTAGGAGCCTTTGGGTGTCTGAATGCTTGTGCTCATTAACACACCTTTGAGAGAACAGAGCAACCACTTTTACCCCAAACTGCACTTTAAGGAAGTGTTTAATCCATATACTCAGAGGTAAGAAAACAAGGAACTTGCCATCTCTATTAATAGCAGAATTACAGCAATTTGTATGAATGAGAATGAATTCCAGAGACATCAGTCAGAATAATCCAGAGACATTCCCAAAGTGGGAAAACAGAACAGCACAGTGGGATTCATTCAAACATTCAACAACCTTCCTTGGGAAAGCTCTGAGGTATAAACGGTCCATGCATTTGAAATGATCTGTAAAATCCATATTTGAGGTTTGTTTCCTCTTTGCTCAAATTAGCTTTGATTCCTATGGAGTCCTACACAGCCCTGAGCAACAACCAGGATCAGAGAAGAAGTGCAGGACTTGAAACACCCTTTATCTCTACAGTCATCAGCACATCACATTTCTAGTGAAAATGATTTAGGGAGTTAACAAAAAAAGTTCCTAACAGTCACGCATTGCTATCACAAAATCAAACATGATAAAACAGGTGCTGCAACCCACAAGTGATGAGAAAACAGATGAAGTAGGCAGGGATGACATGGCTGGAAAAGCAGTGGCAGCCTCTGGCTAGGACTGAAGCGTGCTGCTGGGATGGGTGTGCAGTCTGGCAGCCAGGGAAGGGGCTGTATCAGGATAGATGTGTTCTGGAAGGAGCATTCTAGAAAAAAAAAACCCTAAACCTCTAAGAGCTCTTACACATGATGATCCAGTTCATTAAATGGCCACCACTGATGAAATGGATAAAGGATGTAAGCCATGTGGTCATTAGCTTTCACTTACTCAGAAATATTCAGAAAACTAGCTTTTCATGCTCTTTTGTTTCCTTGAGGGCAGGGGCAAAGGTTGAAGAGCTGCATTCCTCAATACTGAAAGCCTGTACCATACAAGTACAAACTCTCCTGTAAGACAGCCTATACTAAATGCAAACAAAACTGAGGAGAAATGTGAAAAATGTACCAAAACTGAAGACAGCACTCAGGTACCAGAATGTAAAAAGAACTCCTCGAAGATATGAAACTGAAAGTACACCCAAGGATTAACTCCACACACAACATGTACCAGAAAGACAAAAACAGGTTAAACATGCAAAACACAAGTCACTGCTAAGTCTGAGATGATACTATCAACCACCACCAAGTGTGGAAACATTACATTAACACTGGAAGGTTCTTAAGTTATTTAAGCCGCCATCAATACATGGAAATCCTAAACAAAGCCATTAGCTTGCAAGCAAACTGTAGAAATGTTATTTTTGTAATTAATATAATCACTATTATTTAAAACAAGTAACCAGTTTCAGTTTGGAGAAAATGTTTATGCAGCCTGTCACCCTTCCAAGGAAATAGCTGTGAAAGATTAATAATCATCTAAAGCTTGTAGTGCTGGAAATATGCATGAGCCCATCCCCATGAGAAAGATCCCCCCAGGATCCCCAGTGGGATCAGAACAACCACAATACCAGGAGGGGAGGAGAACAGCACAGCTGGGAATAGGGGGAACAAAGGTTTAACAGAAATTATTAAAATTAAGCTTTTTAAAAGCCTCATAACATCAACACTAGAGCATTGCATCCCTTTTTATGAATAAAACTGTCTGTTCCAAATATGATATTTATGAATGAGGTTAGTCTACAAAGCGACAGGACTACAAACATCAGATGGGCAAAATGAAACAAACCTCTTAATTCTGGAGTTGGTTCTAATTCATAGGCTAAAGAGCAGGAGACTGGTTTATATCAGATCTAAGGTGATACAGATGCCAAGTGACATTTTGGAGGCAGTGTGTAGCTGTGAGGAGATATCAGGGAAAGCAGACTGGACACCTCCACAGAAGATAATAATTATACATCTAAGCACCCAAAAAGCATTCTGATATTGTGGCAGACAGAATTAAAGCTGAACAATCTGAAACCTCAGAGGCAATCTAGCTTTGCTCAGCTCATTGAAGGAAGTTTTTCCTTCTATCTAATGAACAACTATAAAAATATTTTATGCTAGTTTTATGTAAATTCCTTTCAGTGTTCCTCATTAATTTCTACATTTGCTAAAATTTATTTTTAATCAGTCACAGAAATATAAAACATAAACATTTTCCTAGTGTTTTAACAGGAAAATAAATAGCTGTCATTAGCAGTTCCCAATGTATACCTACATTGATCTCGTTTGCTTTGGAAAGAATAATCCTGACAAACAACTGTGAGCATTCCCTCACAATAATACAGATGCTGCTGATAAAGTATGTAAGTCTATGATAAAACAGCTGTGGGGAATGACCCACTTGGATGTGACACAGAGATACTCCCTTCTGTTAATAAAAGTTTGGCAACCACGTCACATGTCCTCCTGCTCCACTGGCTGCAGGGTCCTGCAAAGCAACATCATCATCACCAGCCTCTGAGACAGAGTAATCTGTGACCTTGTAACTCTGATCTGTGCTGATATCGGGAATTCCCTCGTTTCTTACCTGAACTAACACTTCCATTTCTGGTACTTTCTCATTAGAAAAAGCCATCATGTGGATAAAAAAAGGAGGAATGCATTTTTTTTTGTGTAAACATTTTTATAAAAGCATTTCAAACCAAAACAGAATCTTCAAGTAGCACATGGCTGAAAGAATATAACAACAAAACAAACAACACTTGAGGACAACAATTTATTTTGAAGCCAAAAATTCTTTAGTAACTAGAGGAAGAGAGAAGTATCTATTTTTAACACATTCTATGCTAAGAAAAGGAAGACTATTCTCAGTTGATTTAGGTAGGTGTATTCAAATACCTGCACACCCTTTGAAGTTATTAAGAATTGCAATTTTAAAGAAAGCAAATAGAGCAAACCCTTAGGTTCTGGCTACACTTTTGTGAGTCTGCCATCAAAGAGTTTGATGGCAAATTCAGCATGGGGAATTCCCACCTGAGCTCTGCATTCCTGACTGTGTGCCCTAGAACATCAGCCCTTCTAGACCAACAAACATTTCTAGGATCATGCTGTGACCCAGAACAGTTATCTAGTAACACTCAAATGTAACCTGCACAACACAGGCCCACAAACACCTGTATTAGCCCTGACCTGAATTGTTCCTCTCCTGAAGAGGAGAGTAGGGCAGGTGGAACTAGGTGAGGATAGAAGGTGACTATTTATTTAGCACTTCCATCTTTCATCTTGTGAAACAAACAAAGGAGAACCTAACCTTTCTGCTGGCAGAAAAGAACATTTTCCAGCTGTTAA
Source organism: Polioptila caerulea (assembly GCA_013397295.1). Classification (NCBI taxonomy): domain Eukaryota; kingdom Metazoa; phylum Chordata; class Aves; order Passeriformes; family Certhiidae; genus Polioptila; species Polioptila caerulea. Next base: position 193,306 of record VYXF01007697.1, read on the forward strand.
AAATTATCATTGTGAATGAGCAATAACTGTCCATAGCATCCATCAAATTGTTTATGTATGGGGCAAGCCAATTACATAAATATTTTTATTTTTACCACATCCTTTAAATAATACAAGTAACTTTAAATTAACTTATTTACTTCTTTATATAATTGTTTCCCCAAAATTTGAAGCTATTTTAAAAATTCTATCCTCTATTCTATCTTACAATTTATACTTGTGGCTTGTTTTCATTAGGGAAATATCTTGTGGCCAGGAGACCATGTTTAACATACATTAAATACTTATTTAAACTAAACAGCCACATAAGGACTTCTCCCTACCAAGAGCTGGACAATCTCCCAAGGAGTGACAGCCAGTTTTCTGTAACAATGCATATTCCCAACCCCATTCACTCACCACTTTCATCAAGTAAGTCCTCCTCGTCATCCCCATCATTGTCCTCCTCCATCGCCTCCTCCTCATCTTCCTCCTCCTCCTCTTCCATATCCTCCTGCTCCAAGTCCGGGTCCAGGTCCGGATCACTCCCTGAGATTGACTCGTCTGACATGATTCCCAGTGGTGCTCCTTGTGCATTACCTGCTCATGTTCTACAGTGAGGCAGCCCTGGAAGGACACAACAGAGGCACGTGAGCCCAGCTAATCCCAGCCTTTGAGTCTCAAGGTTCAACATCACAGAAGCATTACTGCACGTAAAAAACCAAAGCAGCCTTTTAAACAGCAGTATCAGACAAAGCACAAAATCCTGTGTAGGAAACAGGTGCCATAAGAAATGGATCATAATGATACAGGCCCAGCATTGAAAAATCTCCATCTCTTCTGGTATCCTTGACATGCACACAGCAGGAATATTCCTGGTATAAATGCCTGATTATTCAGAGATGCAAAAATTAATAAATTATGTGAACAATTTCAGAACACTACCATCCAGACAGGAAGCATACAAAAAAGGATCAGTGCCAGCATCCCCTGTGGATACCCATTACCCTGATCCCTGCAAACACCATGACAGTGTGCAGATGTGGCTCAGAGACAGAAACCCCCTCCTGCCTCAGCTGTACCCACTGCAAAGGTCACCAGCTCCACATCACAGCCTGGCTGAACTCTGGTCCAGCCATACAACAAAAACAGGGTTACCTTCATGGTTTGGGCAGAAGACAACAAAGATCCAGTTCTAAAGGCTGAACTCCCTTGGTAAAACAGGGCAGGAAGAAAAGTAAACACAAAGGAAGGATGGATTAGACAAAATTTGCATCTCCTTTCTCTCAAGGACAAGAACTGGGGCTGGCTGTGCATAACTTCTCTGTTATACCCTCCAGTGCCTCACAGCAGAAATTGTGGTAGAACACAAAAATAAAGCCTGAAGAGAGGACCAGGGCAATCACAAAGTCACCAGTTTATCTGTTCAGATCATGCACTGTCACTTCTGGACAGTGATGGGTACTCCTGAGCACTCCTCTTCCACAGACACAGAATGATGCTAAAGGAGTTGTGTAATGGATGAAAAGAAACACAACCAAGAAAGGGAAATAAAGAAGGCATCTTGATCTTAAGGAACATAAGCAAAGGATGTATTCAAAGATCAAGCTGCAGAAGAATTACTACCCACACATTCTCCAGAAAGGTTTAAAGAAAGATGAAGGAAACATTACCTCATCATTCCCTTCCCACTGCCCCTACTTATACCACACTTTTACTGTAAACTATAAGATATTTGAGAACTAATCAGTCACTTAAAAACAACAAAAAAAATACTCAACCACAAACTTCTAAGCAGATAAGGCAGTTCAAATATCTATAAACACTTCAAATTTCATTTAACACTTAAATTTCATTTTAAGCTGTGTTTCAGCAGTTACCAGATTAACTCAGAAACCTGACGGTTAAAGACAACAGCCCTGTAGCAAGGCTGAAAATCTAACTGTAGAGTATGCTGAATTATTCCAGCCGAAGTAATCAACTCCTGCTCTGCCCCTCTCAGCTCCTCAATAACACTGAAGAGTGTCAGAAAGAAAGCAAACACAGAGAAGGCTTTGCAGAGATTGGCTTTGGAACAGGAAGCCTTTGACCACTTAGTCCCAGGAGCACTTTACCACCAGGCAGAGACAACTGAAGTCCCTCCACTATTACATGTGTCACACAAAATAAGTTGGCTTAGTCAAGCAGATGGCAGAAAAGGCCAAAACCTGAATTAGCTCAGGTGGAACTGTGCCAGTTTATACAAGCCAAGATATTAATTCAGCTTCTGCGGGCTGCTGCTAGGCAGGTACAAGCCCAGTTGCTGTCAGGCTGCTGCAACACGGTCACCTCCAGCATCCCTTGTTTTCTGATGTCTGCTGACTTCAGTCAAGGGCTGCATACACAAAGCTGTCTATTATTAGAAGTTTTTCCTAACAAATGTTGTGCTAAAGTCTATGTGTATTTCAAAACACTGGCTTATTTTTTCTTTTACATAGAACCAACCAACCAAACACAAACACTGCTAATACGGCAGGAGTGAACTCTCCTCTACAAACAGCAAAAGCAGAAATGCTGTAATGTCACTAAATGCTCCAGGTCAAAGAATGACACATGATACAGTTTCTCCCATCAGTATCCTTCTCTGTGTCATCCTCTCATGTTCCGTCATTTGTACCAGAACTTTCAAATAAAAAAAACCCAAATCAAAATACAAAACATTCTCTGAAAATTGTTTAAAGGTAAGGATATGGGGCCTTGTATTTCTATAGATAAAACCAAACCCAGTGGAGAGCAGCTCTCCCTCAGACTGGAGCACAAAAGGGCTCGAATCTGAGCTTTTTTTTGTTTAGTAGTGAGTACACATTCTGTATAAGCCAACTCCTGACACCCGCTCGGCAGCCCCGGCCATGCGCAGGACAGTAAAACTGAAGCTTTTGCAAAGACTTAATTAAACCTTGCAGAGCCGGGTGAAACGAAGTTGGTTAACCCCTGTGTGCCTGCTGTCGAGCCGCCGTTTTTCTGTGCCTCTTGCCGGCCGAGCCGGGTCCTGGCAGGGCTCCCACCCCGCCCGGTGGCAGCGGGAGCCGGCAGCAGGTACGCAGTGCACAGCCCAGAGCTTGCCCTGGTTTCTCACCGATCTGACCCAGTTCGGAGCCTCCCACCAAGGGGAATTACACAACAAGGCCAGATTGTGGCTGCCGCTACTGTTCTACGGCTGAGTTATTCCAACCTGCCCCATGTCCTGCCTCTGCAGACGCAGGCACGCCGTGCTCAGTGCTCAATCGCTGGAGGAAGGGCACTTCGCGAGGGATGAACTCATCATCTCCTGCCAGTGCCCTCTTCCCCGGCCCGAGCGGCATGTGTGCCCGAGGAGGGTTACAGCTCCAAGAAACCCAAACCAAACCCCGGGCACCACCCTTACAGCAGACAGCCACGCAGCCTTCCAGCACAGCGCCTCAACAGTGAAGCTGCTGAGAAACCGGCCTGGGATATTAGGGGGAAACACTTGGGAAAATTTCTCTTGCTTACTCAGGGAGGAAAAAAGAGCTGTCATGTTTATCCTACACAGAAGTTAAACCCTGCAATCAACTGCACATCAAATTAACATCCAAGACACCCTCTCTCATGTATTATGTCCCATCTTTCATCAAAGATAAAAATAGTTCTGAAGTTTTTTGGGCTTTGCTTTTTTAAGGTAGAACACTTCAGATAGTAAATGCCATGTGCTGATGACTGCCTCCTCCTCAAGCCTGCACAGAAAGGAGGCACACATCTAGGTGAGGAAACGTTCGAGAACTTGGACACATTTCTGTTGTCCTCATGTTTTTCTTTCACTCTGCAAGGCTTTAAAAATCAATTCTCACATATAAAGTTGAGAGAGAAATGGGAAAGCAACTTTTCCCCTTCTCCACGATAGCTGTTCACAGCAGGGTTGTGTATGCCGTGAGCCAAACTCAGGTGAAACAGCAATCATCAGGGGAAGTGGGGACTTGGGCACTTCTGTACATCACTTTCATCAGAGGATCCACTAGCACCGTAAATACTAAACCAATACTTAACTCTTACAAACACCACTGAGTAAAAAGCAAGGATGCAGGACAAGGCAGAACGGAGTCCTCCCTCACCTGAGGAGAAGGAGCAAGGTTCTCCTGTACCTATAGAAAGCCACAAAAGCCAAAGTGACTTTACAGAAGCTCTTTGCCCACGACAACAAATGTAGAGTAACATGTAAAGTGATTTAGGCACAGGGCACGCTCATTCCTGAGTACACAACCATCCCATCCAAATCCCTTCAGAAAGGGCAGGTTTAACACTAATGCTGCTGCAGTGCTGAACAGTAAAGAGGATTCCATCACCTCCCCAACCTCCAGCCAAGCCTAATATCTGGGACTCATCAAGATTTGTCCCTTAAAGCCTGTTTTATAACCAAGACTTCACACTGGCCATTGTGGTGCCTGGCCATAGAAACAGGATCAAGCATCCTGGCAAATCACAAGAGGATTTGCACAGACAGTTTAATAAAAACAGATATTTCTAAGTCTGTACTGCATAACACTCTTCAGTGTCTGTTACACAGTCATGTTTTATGACAATAATAATTTCCTTTTATGTCTTTCTTTTTTGTTTGGCAACAAAAGAGTAAAATGGCTGGTTGAGGCCATAAGATTCCTCTTAATACACTCAGCTCACACACAAACACTCCAAACTGGATGTGTATGAAGGTAACTCCTGGTTCCTCAGGGGAAATCTCATCTGTGTGTTAAACCACTTCTAGCACCACTTTGGTACCTCATAGGCAGCCTTCAGTATCCAGCAGAACATTTCTATAAAGCACACAACTGCATGAGTAAAGGAACTATGAGCTTAAACTTTGCTATGACAAAAAGTCTTGGAACAGTTTGCAAGCGATAACTTGAAATGTTATTGCAAAGTAACAATTAATATTTCTCTGTTCCACTTAAAAATCTAGTAAGAAATAAACCTGAGATCAGTGGTTTTGAACAGTTTGATTCTAACAAACACTACAATTTCTCTAATTTACATTATGCAACATATTAACACCTCTAGTAAATTATCATGTAAAAAAATGGTGTCAGGGGGAATCACCTAAAAGGATAAATATTTTTTCAAAAAGGAGCCAACAGTTTTACTATACTAGTCCAGCAGACCCCTATATGCTTTAAACAAAGCAGTGTTTACTGAAAAATCAAAAGGAACTCATTCCCCCTCAAACTGCATTTAAAGCCGTCCTTAACTGATTATTTTGTGATGTAAATCCCTTCTGCCTTTGCAGCCTGAGACTGCTGAGACTCCAGCTATGCAGTTTCTCTGCTGTGACTCACAGCTATCTGGTGGCCACACACTGCTGGCTGGGAAGGAAGAAAACAATTCTCCTTCATTTCATCTTGTTCAAATCCCAAACAAACTAAGTGGCATTGATCCCCTCTAACTGATGCGTCCTCCACAGGAATATTAAACTGTAGGAAAAAGAAGCAGCCTGTGAAATCATAAATTGGGGAGCATCTGCTTGTCCTGGACCACCCTTCTGAGGAAGGCAAGTGTGCTTCTCCCCACTCCACATAAATACTGGACAATGGATCTCATCTCCACCCACACTGGGTGAGAGTATTAAGGAGCCTACTGTGATTTATGGGGAACAGAAACTGAGAGAAAAAATAACAAACTCCTTTTAGAAACATCAGTTTTGAGAGAGTTGCAGGACCTGCTCTTTTATTCTCTTCAGGCTAACAATCTCCCTCCTAAAAGGCACCACAAAACTAAAAGCAGCCTGAAACTGGTTGTTTCCTGACAACATAAACAACAAAAGCTGCTGCAAGAAAGGGTGGGAGAAATGAAAAAAAACCAACAAAAAATAAAACCAACAAAAAAAACCCATAAATCAACCCATAAAGAGAGAAAAGGGAGAGCTAATCCTTCCCCTCTGCTGACATGACAGTGCTGGCACTGAGAATGTGACAATGAACATTACATAAGGCCTGGCTCCCACTGCGACCCGAACACAAAGAGCCAGCGTGAGTCAATGGCAGCATCTGCAGCTCCTTACACAACCTGAGCACCCATCACCTGCTGTGGGAGCTGCCCCACAGCCACGGGGTCCTGCTCTCCTGCAGGGAGGGAGGGAGCTGGGAACACCTTACTGCTGCCACTGGCAGCGTTTGTAACCCTTAAAGAAAACCCCAACTCTCCATGAGACTCCAGCACTCCCTTCCCCATAGACTTTGGGAGGTTCTTCACCCTGGACACAGCCAGCAGAAATGGGCAAATGTTTTTGTGTTTGTATTTATGTGTATATACATATGTATATAATTATTTGCCTAATCACCAAGGCGTTGCTTCTAAAAGCAATTTTGTTTAATCATATTAAAGCAAAAACTGACTTCCTATAAGTCAGCTCTCTCCTTTCAATTACCCACGATGTCCTCACTAGTGAACCACCATAGAAGAACAGTTCATTTTTTACAGCATAAAAGTTCAGGCTACCTGAGGTAAGAAGCACGTGATCAGTTTTGCTTCCAGTAATTACTGACAGACGGACTAACAGCATCACAAAATAAAAAATTTCTCTTACTTCACAGAATCTCCATCTAAGCTTTTAGCTTTGTCAAGTTCTATATAAATGGCACTTGCATTACCTGCTAAAGGAAACTCTCCTTCCCTGATCACTGTTTCTTTCAAAGCAAACAGCATTTCATTATAAAAGCCACTTTTGATTATGTTTTTACATGTTTTGCTACATGCTGCTACAGCCATAGAAAAAACAACCAAGACCTGTGCAAGGAGTAAAACCCTGAGATAATATTTCAAATGACGGGGAAAACTCAACAGTAGGGCACAGTGCATCAGGATTCCAATTTACATCCAATCCATTTCATACAGCAGATTAATTTGGGAAAGACTTGCCTACTTTCCATTAATGATAACCACTCTCAAATTCCAAAAGATAACTTTGAAAAGTCAGCTCATGGGAGAGGTGTGCCAAGCCTCCTCTTCATGAACACCCAAACTATGTCAAGATGTGAGCCAATTCCCAAGCAGGAGAGATAGAGATAACTGGAAGATCCCTCTGGAATTTAAGCTCTTGTCATACATAGGTGCCAGAGAAGAAGTTATGTAATAAATCAAGACTAAATTACATAAACAGAAGCACTGGAACAGAGAGGAGCAAAAAAGGCACAGAGTTATTCCCCACTCAAGGAACAATCAGTCATGTCACTGTTGGAAGACAAGCTGTGGCTTTGGTCATTGAGAGATGCTAACATTAGGTTTTCCTCCCTGAAGGGTATCCCTCAGAAACAGACTGGGATAGCTCATTAACAATGTTTTTATCTTTCAGGATGAGGAAAATGGCAAGTTTTCCAAATGTTAAAACTCTAATTTTATCCTATTTTCTCAGTATCACCCCATCCACACACTCTTCTCTCTTTGCCTCCCAGAGCAGCACATTTCCTTACAGGGGAATGATTCACTGCCTTCAGCTGTGTCCCTGCTCAGGAAATGAGCTTTGCCATCAGCAGCAGTCCAGGGCAGCCCACCATCCCCTGTGGCACAGCTGCCAGTCACACACGGGCATCACCAGACCACAAAGCAAACACAACTTAACTCTGCCCTGGCTCCCAGATCTGCATTTCAGTGCAAACATCACAGAGGTCTGGGAGCTTGGCTTTGATGCCTCATCCTTCTCCCTCTTCAAAACCGGACTTAAAATCTGAGGTTCTGGTTTATGTAGTTTGTAGAAAAAGGAAGAATTCCACAAGGGTTTGTTCCTCTTTATTCCCTACTCCACCTCCAGCAATGATAATTACACCAGGGATGAGAAAGTATTACTTATGCCACCTACAGTTTACCAAAGAAACTTGAACATGAGCAAAAACAAGAAAGAGGAAAACCAAAAAATCCTGAAGTAGGGAGAAATAGAAATAAACAGTTTTGAACTCATGTGATACGACAATTAGCATATGTTAGACCCAATTTGCTGCCAAGCAATCAGACATTAAACTAATTTTTATTGGATCCCAGCATAGATTAAAAATCCATTAAAGGATTAAAAAATGTCATAAACTTCTTTCAGAGTCATTCCCTCCCTGCAACATTGCACAGTGCTGGAAAAACTTAATTTTTAAGTGCCACTTTTCTGCTAGTTTTGAGAACAAACTAACCAAAACCTGTTGATTTTTGCCTTTCCCACTAAACGGGGCAAAATGAAATGCACTGATCCTTCTCTATCCTGCACAAATACATCTGCTTTGCTAACACTGAACATTAACACTATAGGCAGCTCACATGGAAAGGAATCAGATGAAAGAGCCTCCTGTGGTTCTGTCCTTAGCAATGGAAGCACCACTTTGGTTGGGCTTTGCTGGCTGAAAACTTCCCAAAGGTTTGGACAGGCCTGAAAGGGAAAAGAATGCAGCTTACTGCCTCTCCCCACAGGGCACAAATAACCCAACACACTGCTAAGGGGGTCGTTTGGATACACACAAAAATCACCCCAATGGAGATAATAAATATTATTTCACAGAAGAAATAGAGCTATGAGTCTCATGATATGCACACTACATGTTCAGCTTTTAAAATGGTGAGTGTACGACTCTACATACTGGAGTTTACTTCCAAAAGAGCTTTAAAAGCAGCACAATGCAAGCTGGGCTAAGGATATACACAAATATTAGCAGGAATATAATATATCCTGAGGGGCACCATACCCTTTCAGTAAACATCCAACTGTCCTGTCCCAATTGATGCCAAACAGGGTATTAACTACCAACCAGCACAAGAATATCCAGTGTAAAGCCAGGAAGGAGCAACTAAAAAAGGACATATTAACAAATTACTGTAAAACACTGTATGACAAACAAGCACCACAACAATCATCCAGAGAAGTAGCTGCTGGCTACCAAACACAGCTCTTTTAGAGTAGAAATGTCACTACCTCCCAAGTGTATAAATTCACTTAACTTTTGTAAATGCTAGCAATGTCTTTTGCAGTACTTGTTCTTAGCAAACACACAATACTGTACATTCATACCCACACAGAATCCAAAATGTTACATTTCCAAGATTCAGAAGCAGAGTGACAAAGAGCATTCGGCTGTGATCTTCAAAAAGCCCACAACCTTCTGGGTACTCTTGCTCTGAAAGTTAAGAGCAAGTCCCAGTCAAGTGCTCTCCCCAAATGACCACTTTTTCTATCAAAGCTCATTTAGTGTTTGCAAATACTGCCTGACTGGCAGCCATGCCCAGTGAGCAGGAACAGAGGGAACAGCAGGAAAGCCAGGTCCTCTCATGTCCTCTTGACTCGTTACCAATCCCAAGTGAAGGCAACCATATGTCATAAGAAGTCAACATGGCTACACTCAGATGCTGCTATCTCCCCAAATACAACAGGAATGGAATGCCTCACCTCACCACAACTTATCTCCCCTCCTTTTCAATTATTAGTTAGATTACTGAATTATTAGTCTTGAATCATAGAACTGTTTGAGTTGGAAAAGAGCTCTAAGATCATAGAGTCCAACCACTAAGCCAGCATCATAAAGTTCACCACTAACCCATGTCTCCAGGTGCCACATTGATTTAAATCCCTCCAGGGTTGGTGACTTCACCTCTTCCCTGAACAGCCTGTTCCAGTGCTTGACAACCCTTTCAGTGAAGAATTTTTCCCTAAAATCCAATCTAAACCTCCCTGGCACAACCTGAGACCATTTTCTCTTGTCCTGTTGCTTGTTCCTTGAGAGAAGAGACCAAGCCCCACGTGGCTACAACCTCCTTTCAGGGAATGGCACAGGGCAACAAGGTCCCCCCTGAGCCTCTTTTTCTCCCTCTGCTCCCTCAGCTGCTCCTCATCTGACTTGTGCTCCAGGCCCTTCCCCAGCAGCACTGCCTTCTCTGGAGAAGCTCCAACATCTCAATGTTTTTCTTGCTGTCAAGAGCCCAAAACTCAATGCAGGATTTGAGGTGCCTCACCAGTGCCCAGCACAGGGGACAGTCACTGGCCACACCAATGCTGGTACAAGCCAGGTGCCATTGACCTCCTTGGCCACCTGGGCTCATGTTCAGCCACTGCTGACCAGCACCCCAGGTCCTTTCCAGACACTCTGCCCCAGCCTGCAGGGCTGCAGGGGGTTGTTGTGGCCTTCCTGCCCTCCAGGAGATCAATGCTCCTGCCCAAACTGTGTCACCTGCAAACCAACTGAGGGTGCCCCTGACCCCCTCACCCAAGTAACTGATAAAATTAAATAGGGGTGGCCCCAATACCAGACTCTGGGCAACCCCACTCGTGCCCAGCTGGATGTGGCACCATTCTCCACCACACTGGGCTTGGCCAGTTTTTCTGCCCAGTCATTTAACTGAACTTGCTTATTTATCTAATTGCAGGAATTCTTGATTATTATTGATTTGGGCTCAAATAAGAATTTTTTGTAGTAACTACAACTCTCATTTTGATGGGAGATTTTGGGTACAGTTAACAGCATTCTTTAACAGAAAACTAATTACATTGCTCTTCCAAAGGAGATTTACTGGCAATGCTGGACAAACTCAATCAACTTCTTTTATAGCTGTCCCCTTGTTAGGAATGAAGGAGGCAAATGATAAAAGTTAAAGACTTTCCCATGACAATAAAGGGATAGATATTCACAAAGAGGTTCCACAATTGCACAGAGGCAGAGTATCTCATTCTGTTAAAATAAGCATTTCACTGACCAGAAGTATTGATTTAATTGAAATATAAGATCTCCTCCCTTGCTTTTTGTGAGTGCTATGGTAAGTACAAGAGGAAGGAAAAGGCACCTCTAAACAATTTTTTGTAAGGGGAAAAAGAAAAAAAGCATTTCCCTACGGGGGTCTGGATGACTAAGCAGATCACCCACTTCTCCAGTGTTCTCTACTCATTATCTGGATCCTACTTCTCTCAAGCAGTTAACTATTGTCATTATAAAATAAACAAACTCAGATCCCAGACCTGAACTACTCCCATTCATTGGAGAACAGGATGTGAAGTTACAGTTGACAGAAACTTTAAAATGCTGCCTAGGGTGAATCTTACTATGCATTGTCCAGAATTAAGAGCTCCCCCCCCAAAAAAAAAACCAAAAAAAAACAACAAAAAAAACCCAAAACCAGCTTCCCCAGGAAATTCTTCTCCAGAGAGAACAGGACCACATACCAAGACTGAGGGAAAAATCAGGGGGAAAAAGTCTCTTTTGGGATAACAGCTTTTCCCCAAATATCTAATCTCAAATGTACTCCTTCCTTCCAAATCTTCTCTATTCCATGCAACAATCACCTTGACACCCAGTTTTCAAGGCAACTGTTGCTCCCTGTTCAGAGCCTGCGTTACACTTCATATGCTAAGGACAAAAAGGCACTGGTCTTGTAAGATTTATTCCTTGGTCCTGTTCCCTAAATTCCTTGACACTTATGGACAAGGAACCTAAAATCCAACTGATGTCACCACTCCTACAACAACTACTCGATTTAAGAAAATATTCTTTGTTCCTGCTATCTCCTGCACCCCAACACCCCCTTACTAAAGCAAGCTGAGTTTTCTTACTTCCTATGCCTGGAAGCTTGTGTTTGGTTGCTGAGGTGCATTCCACAACTTTTTTTAAGGAAGGAATATACAGCTCTTGCACTACTAGGAGAAGACACAGCCAAGTGCCTTTTCATACAAGAGTTAAATAGCAATGCTGCAAGAATAATCAAACCTCTGGACAGTTACATTACACTGGGAATGCTGTTCCTTTTGCTGCCATCAGTGACTGATGCAAATAATAAACGCAAAGACTGAATAAAGGAGTGCACTAAACAGAAGATGGCAACCAAATGCTGATGCTAAACCCACCAATTAGAGAGACAGAGGCGTGCCTTGACACTGACAGAGAGTTTTCAGATTTCACAGGCATCAGAAGGGTAATAAACGTTTGGCCTTGATTAAATTACCCACTTTCCCTCTTGCTGACTGCAGTCTCCCAGGCCTCGGACACATTTTCTGCAGCAGCTGCTCTTTTCCCAACTCACACACTGCTCCAAAACCGTGCCAGCACAACCCCCTGCATGGCTGGACAGCAATCTGATTCAGCTGAACGTTGCAACCACATCAGCTGGGGTGGACAATACCTCAGCCCAGGTAGCTTGTGTAGAAACCATAAACCTGAGACCATGGCAGGCGGGGTACTCAAAGGATGCTAATGGGGTCATTCCAAAATAGGTCACTTCTGGTTCTGGTTTTCCACTGGTGCAGGACCTTTGACATATAAGGTCACATCCCTGTCCTGGGTTCGAGATTGGACCTTTGCCCTCAGGTAAACCTATAAATTGTTAAGTTATAACAATAACTTAACAATAACTTAACACCATGCCCCTGGGTCTTTGGACACTGTCCCTCAGACTGTGTGGTCTGTGTGTTTGTTATTTTACCATCATTAAAGTTCTATTTTTGGGCACTGCATCGTACCTGTCCCTATATATTAATTTTGCCACGCTTCATCCCAAACAGACTGGAATTGAGACTGCAGTGCTGTTACTGTGATAACTGAAAACCTACCTGGAAGCAAAATTCAGTTCCCAAATATGATTTACCACAAAGTTGCATGAACAGCTGTGCAGGCACAAAGGGGAAAAAAAAGTGAGAGGGCGAGAACATGCAGCCCCGGGTCCGGGCTGATCAAGCTGGAGTCACTGCCACCAAGGCCATGCTCTCAGCAGCCAGATACTGCTCCAGTGTAGGGGACAGACAGCATTTCTATTTGATAAAGTCAGCTGGTCCTTGTGACAAAGCCTCCTTGCCTTCCAAACTCCAGGCCAAAGGATGGTGCTTGTAACCAAGGTGAGATAATCTTTTCAATTGTCTCTTTCTTTGAATAGTCATGGCACCACTATGTGCTTTGTGTAAACTGAACTTCTGAACTTCATTTTGCTGGATTTTTTCCATTGAAAAAAAAATTCAATTGCCACTCAAAGCACAGAAGTATCATAAGTTATATCATGCAGTCAGACATCTTTGCTGTGCACACCTCTCTCCCCATAGCAGTTTAAATACTCTTAAACTGCCCAAAGCAAAATACATCTCCTCATGTAAGTCCTTCTCATGTCACATCTTTAGTGAGAGCCTCTGTAAACAGATCCTTCCAAATACATGTGGGCACCAGAAAAGGCAGGATAAGGCTCTGTCTTAGGGAAAGGGAAGATAAGCTGTCCCAACCTTGGGACACTGGTACCCTGCACTGACAGCAATTTCTCTGGGTCAGGGCAGGTCCCCTCCTAAATGCACTCAGGGGGACTTGTTGAAGGAGCACCTCTGTGAGGTGACAAAGGGAAGTGATGCACTCTGTACCATGAGAACAAATGGGGAATTTCTTTAACCTCATGAGAGGAATTTCCTTCGGCCATCATGACCCTCCCCCCTGAGATCAAGGGCTGATTTTTAGTACTTGAATAAGAGCATCACTTTCTTTAGCCCGCTGCCTTTCTTCATTTTCTGGTATCTTATTATGTCTGGGATAAGTAGATATTCCTGGGCTGTCCTAGAACACAGACCTTTCCCCAAAAGGCAACCACGAACCACTGTGGGGATCTGGCCACAGACACATACTGGTGTATGTAGGCTCTCATGCACATCCCCGTGTTTGCTTTGTGTTTGTTTCACTCAACACTTGAATTCACCCAAAGGAGACATAAACACCCTTGGTATGAGCTCCTAAAAGTCTTCTCTCATCTTTTCTTCTCACAGGAATGAAGTTGCCATTCCAGAGACTGCTGCTCTTGGTCTCAATTTTCTGACCCAGGCCACAGGTAAACTTTTTCACATTCTATAGCTTATACTAAATAATGTCACAGCTAAGCATAGATAAAAGTGAGAAGTGACAGGTCACCTCAACAATCATGACAAAGATACCTGGCTGATATAGGATACAAGAGGAGTTCCAGCACATTGAGACCAAATGAAATAAAAACCCCTGAAATCCTTATTTCCTGTATCCTACTATCTCCTCCAATCCCCAAAATCTTATAGAGTCCCAGATAATTAACTCTGTTCACCTTCAATCTCCCCTGCCAAAAAGCAACTGCAAAGAGAAGCTAGCAGATCATTGTGGAGAGGGAGGGAAGGTAAAGAAACTGTTTACTTATAACCACTTCGGTCTCGTTTCACTGCCTTCCTTCTCTTTGTCAGCAAAATGGGTCAGACAAGATAACAGAAAGGAGAGCAAGAGATGCAGAGGAGACACACCCCCTCCAAGCTGCAAGGAAATTGAAAGATAAACAACTTCCCTCAACAGAAGGATTTACCTCTTAAATCGTCCTGCACAGGCCAGCCCAGGAGTGCAAAAAAAAAAAAAGAATACAAGACCTTGCCAAAATAATAAAATGAGTCTTAGAGGGGAAAAGGTAACACTTATCTGGAAAATGCTCCAAGGAGGTAACTTCTTTCAGCAGGACAGCCTCTTCCAGAGATAAAAGAAGTCACTTCTTATAGTGCTGACCCTTCCCCAAATCCAGAGGTCCCAAACAGACAGATCATAGCCAATGCCTGCTGGAACATCCCAGCTGCACGAGGGCTGTCAGTGTAGGCACACATTCCCTGCAGAAGTCGAGGGAGTGCCTGGGGAAAGGCCATCCAGGACAATCTGCCACGAGCAGAGCATCCAGCTCCTGCATTTCCCACGGCCCTTCCTCTGCCACATGACTGGGCACGCACCCGTCCTGTGATGGGCAAAAGATCAGGATGGCTGGAAAGGTGCCCACCAGGCACAAGCTGCTGCCACAGCCAGACCAGTTTTCATTGTACTTCCAGAAGGGTTTAGGAAAACATCCCAAACCAATTTCCCACAGAGAACCCACAGACAAGCAGTAATCTCCCTAATGGCCAAGGCAGACCCATGGTTTTCCTCTCTCTACATCCTTCACTGCTTTGGCAGACAGAACACAACAGAAACCATTCCTCTGATGGCCAAGGGACACACTGACACCACACCAGCAGAGACACACAAGGCACAACATCCTTATGCAACCACACTCAGCTACCACTGCCAGCAAGAGCACATGCAATTTCTTCCCCAATGAAAAACCCATTTCTACAGAGTGTAAAGACTACTCACTACTGGATTAAAGATCTTCAGAGCACATTATCAGATTTTTTTTCTTAGGAAAAACACTGGGGAAGATATTCCAGCCTCTTCAGGAAATGAAACAGCCACCCCTGTCCTGCCCCCTACAGCCCCTTCCTCTCCCCATCACCAAAAATGACAATGCTTCCCAAAAATAGAGGTCACAAATATTTGATTTCATTTAAGTACATGGTGCACATTGATTCCCTCAAGAGAAAATGTAGACTTAATAGATTTAAAGGAGTGCTATAAGAGAACAACAAGCACCACCAGATCCTCTGACTGACTCTAGCACGTGCAGGAAGAGTCTGAACACAAGTGGCTGAGATCTGTTTAGCAAGTGCCAAAGCCCCTGCACTTGTATGCTGGCAGGTACACTCACACATTTATAGAGCATCTCCTCACCCATACCTTCCAAATGATATTCCATCCTGACTTGATGACTTCAAGAGACAGAGACATCCTAATTTTCCTTAATACTTACAAGCATCTTCCTAATGTCTTCAGTGGTTGATCACATTCACTGTTAACAATCTGTGCCTGTTTCCTAATTTGAAATAATCTTTTTAACTTCCAGGCCCTGGCTGCTATTGTATCTTTTTCCACTAAATTAAAGAGCCTTTTGGTACACAGCCTATTCTGCCCAAAGAAAATTGAGAAACGTTTAAATACCTTGTGCTAAGCTAAACCAATTGAGCAGCTCAAGAAAAAGTTTTACAATGAGCAGTTTAATCCCTCAAATAATATTGAACACCACATCTTTCTTGCCTTTGAAGATTTCTTTTAAAACACCAACATTAAACCTCGTTAAACTACTCCACAACTGATTTCACCTCTCTGTCCTTATTCAGTACTTCCTGTTATTATGAATGTACATTAGTATTAAAAAAATTAATTAGCTTATCTTAAGCTCTGAGGACTCACTGCCATATATCTGCTTTGCTCCTGCCATCCCTTCCAAGGTCACTGGTTTCTGGAAGCACAATTCTATATTCTAAACCTACAGCCTCCAGTCTTTCCCATAACATGCACAACATGCTCCAGCTCTATAAAAACATTTGGCCATATTAGACCCAGTTACCCAAACAATTCAGAGGACACTGTACAGCTGCTGTTCCTTCTTCATGCTTCACCACTCAGGCACAACCTTTACATAATCCACAAATTTGAACAGCTCTAATTTCATGTTTTCTTCCAGGCCACTGACAAAAATACTACAAAGCTCTGGGCCTACTATAAATCCCTGAAAAAATCCTCCATTCATATTCCATTTTCCACATCTACTGTTTTTAATCCAGTTGTTGATTCATAGATCATACATGAAACTGTATCTGTTGAACAAGATTCACTTTTCAACACCCTCATTGACTGAAGCAGTCATGGGAATACAATTACCACACAAATCCCATTTTTAAGTATGTGTTTGATACAAGAGATTTAATTAGAATTTTTTGATCTTCCAGAGCACTGCTACTCCCCAGCCACATAACAGAGTCTCTTTTGCTTCACTAATTTTGAGTAAATCCCACCAGCAGTCCTCCTCAATCAATTCCTTTTTGAGCAACATTCCATTTTCCATGTTGACTCGGCAGGCAGTCAGAGCACCTGTGCTCCACTATCCACTCCCAGGCTTTGACAGGTCCACAGATTTTATTGGGTTTGGTTGGTTGTTGTATCAGCAACAGCAATTCACGTAAGATGAATACATTTTAACAACCTTTTTATCCTAGATTCAACAACTCCAAATATAATAACCCACGCTTCATTGATGCTGATGTTCTGGGTAAGATTTGAGAAACTGGAGAAAATCTTTGGTGAACTACCGTGCCCCTAAAATGTCATTTCCACAGTTCTGTTGGGCTAGAAAAGTTCTCCTCACAAGAATTTTAGAAAAAAAATCTCATTGTGAAGAGAAGAAAGTACAAGTCAAAGTTATGTTACTTCCATCATGTTTCAATTACTTCCCATCCCATCTTTGCCCTACAAACTCTTTGTACCTGAACCAGCCACGTCCTGCACTTTCTGTTGGTCAATTCTGCCCTTGTACAGCTCTGCTTCATTAATTAGATCAAGTTGGTTTGCCACAGAGAACACCAGAGTAAAGTTTTCTGCCAAATCACTACAAACTCCCTTTAATTGCCTTTATAAGTTTAGTGCCTCTCTTATATAAAACATGATGTTTTGCACTTGACTCCACCAAAGTCCTCCTGGTTCAGCCTAAGTTTCAATGTATTTGTAACCCAAGAAATCATGTGGGCATGTTGAGCTTTTCCCCTTTGGTTTTCCACCTATCTGCCATCAAAGGTCCACCAGCATAGAAACAGTTACAGTGGCAGAAGAGAAATTTTGTTAATATGCCTAATTCTTGGCTAGCTCCTGCCAGCACCACTGTGTGTGCACCTTTAGAGGAGAAGGAGGAGAGAGTAATTAAAGCATACCAGCAAGAAGCTAGCTCATCTCACCAACACTCCTCCACTACAAATAGGTGCCCAAGAAGGAAATGGTAACTGCACTCTGCACCTCTTAGGATTTAGGGCAGTAGCAGAGGGCACTGTTTGTATGCTTTGAATGCTGCTCTCCGTGTTTATACCACAAGCCACACTGATTTCATCTAACAGATTTCCTCAGGCTGGTTTCAAAGCAACTGGCTAACAGTCTTCCCCTAAAGATTTCTGCATCTTTGAATGAGAGCTACAGTCATGAAGTTATTCAGCACTTTTCCCCAGCACAGGATCAATACTTCCTCCAGACAAGTGCCTACCAGCCTTTACATCTCTTCTGATGCTTGAACAACTAACTGCCACTAACACCAAACTTCCTTCCTTTCTTTGTGCATTTCAACTTGCAGATATACTCTCAGAACAGCAGCTTTGGGACAAGCTGGCAGGTCACCCCAGAGGGCTCCAAATCACTGCTCCTACTTGCAGGTTTTAGAGCATGCTGAAAATGCTGCTCTGAGGTCTAAGTGATGGATGTAACATTTCAAGTGAGTCACAGATACCTCTGAAATGCCACAAGATTTTTGGAAGTGTCAGACTGACCCCAACTCCAGCATCACCACTGAGTAAGAGCAAGATTTCAATTACCACAGCTGCTCTGGTATTACAATAGCACTGAATCAACCTTGCTCACAGGACTGCACAGAAATTCTGCTACTCCACATCAGGCATAAATTGAGCCAATGGTATATCTGACCTTTAAGAATTTCTGAAAGGTTATTTTCTATACCTTGAGACATTTTTCAAAGTAACAAATCTTACTGATATTCTTATGCAGTTTTATATCTGCATGAATGAAAGCAACACATACTTTTCCACCTTCTTTTTCCCCTCTCAAAACTTGTTTCAACTTCAGATATACCAATTTTGTCAGCAAATGTGGAGCTGGCATTTGCTGGCTATCACATACAAAATACTGATCAATAACTCACGAGTATTTAGAATGACATGCCACTGGCAAGCTGGCTTAAAAAAAACAACCCAAACAACNTATCTGACCTTTAAGAATTTCTGAAAGGTTATTTTCTATACCTTGAGACATTTTTCAAAGTAACAAATCTTATTGATATTCTTATGCAGTTTTATATCTGCATGAATGAAAGCAATACATACTTTTCCACCTTCTTTTTCCCCCTCTCAAAACTTGTTTCAACTTCAGATATACCAATTTTGTCAGCAAATGTGGAGCTGGCATTTGCTGGCTATCACATACAAAATACTGATCAATAACTCACGAGTATTTAGAATGACATGCCACTGGCAAGCTGGCTTAAAAAAAACAACCCAAACAACAAAACATTACCATCATATCCTCAAGAAACTCAAACAGCTTCTAAGGGTGCCTGTTCAACAAATTTTACCTTCTCATAGCTACCTGTAATTCCATCTTCTTTCTTCTCCTTGTATATAATAATGACACTTGATTTCATCAGCTAATTCTGTCCCTTTCTCAAAGAACAAATGGTTGTTTATTATTTCATCACTCCCCTTCATCTTTAAGATTGTTTCTTAACAAGCATAAAGCCCTAAAAATTAAATGTGAGGTTTCTAAAAGTTAACAAGAAACAAAAATTTCATTGTTCAAATTGTTCATTGTTTCAAATTACTTAAATATCAGATTCAACACAAGTCTTCTGTGCTGGCAAAAGTTCTCAATAAGCACTGATTTGGGGGGCAGGAGAAACCCCAGTTCTATAAATTATTTTTATATAGCTAAAATGTTGCTTAAATACAACAAACTCTTGTCTTGAGATGAGCATTCTCTGAAACAAGTTCAGCTGTAATTAACAATCAGGTAAATACAATGCAGAAATTGTTTTGTGTAAGCAAAAAACATGTCTCAAAACTATATCTGTACCAAGGACCCAGGAATAGCAAACAGCACTTAACCTCTGCATGAACTAAGTTCTGGAGAATTAGGTTCAAAACAAGAGACTTAGCAGAGAATATTGATCCCACAGGGTATTGTCTCCCAAAAACTTCTAAACACCTGATGGAAACAAGTTCAGAGAAATCACAGGAACATGGCTGCATGGTAACTAACAGCATTCTTAAAAACCTTGTACCCAACTGCTTCACTCAACTCACACCCATAAACCACCATATTTGAAAGTACACTTTCTCCATTGTCACATTCTGGATTTGATCAAATGGGATTCAACTCCATCCCCGTGGGAAAGGCTTGCCACTCCCTTCCTAGCACAGTAACTTGATACATCTCAAAGAAGTGCTTGAAACAACAAAATTTTGAGAAATAAAGTGAAGGCAAGGCAACAGGCAGACCTGTCAGCTGGGAAGTCAGGACAGCAGGAGCCAAGAGTCACACAGGTGACAACTGGAATATGTGGAAAAGGACAGAGCAGGAGGGTGAGAGACAGCGGTGGTGAGCACGTGTGAACAAATACATCCCTGCACACAGGAAATGCAACACATGGCAACAGCACGGGGCTGAACGAGCAGGAGCACAGCCACCCTGATCCAGGGAAACCAGGGCTCCCTGGCACTCAGGACTTTTCAGAGCCACTGGAAACAACACGGGCAGTTTGGGGCACCCCCAGTACATGACAGGCACTGATAAAGCACAGCAGGTTTGGTGGAGGGCTACCAAGATTCTCAGAGGGACAGAGAGTCTGTGGGAGATGGGGAGATCCAGACTGGAGTACAAAAGGCTTTGGGGAGCTGACAGCAGATCTGCTGGACCTGCACGGGGGTCTGTGCACAGGGGGCACACGGCAGGACATCAGACACAAACTGCAATGATGCAGGCGTGACCTGACCCAGAGAAAAGGTCTTTCCTGGTGAGGACAGTCAAGCAGCAGAACAAGGACACAGACACTGACAAACCTTTGTCTTTGGAGGGTTTAGGACTGGAATGAACAAAGTCCTGGGCCAACCTCAGTGTACATCCCACTCTGAGCAGCAGGTTGGATTAGACACCTCTTGAGGCCCTTTCCAGTCTGAATTATTCCACAATGTCAGCTTGGATCCCAGAGAACACAACAATGTCCTGTTGCAAATTTACTATGCCAGGTTATACCTTTCAAATCTTCACTAAAACGCAACCAAGGAGGAGGAGAGAGGAGACAAAACCCATGCTGTCTGGTTCAACTCCTCACAAGGGCACAGGTTCTCACCCAGGATCTGCAATAGCCTTGAGTATCAAATCTGGAATTCCAAGAGATTTTAGAGGCACAGAAGTTACCAGTTCCCTGAGTGCAGTACAAGTGCCTAAACATTCAGAGCTTCTTTGGGAGAAGGTGGTGTTTACTCCAAGGTGGAAAACATCACACATCCACAACAGCTCCTCCTTAAAGTATACTGTAAAGCAACTATATTTCTTGAAAATTTCACATTCAGCACCTACCCTCGAGAAACAACCCCTACATCCTGATGCTGTAAAGGCACAGGGTGAGAAGCTGCACTGTTCTCTCTGTATATTCAGGGCGTACAGCTCCACACCTGGGAAAAGAAGCCTCACTTAGCAAACCAAAACCATGCCAGCTCCCACCAGGAGCACCTGCAGAGGTCTAAGCAGACTTCTTTGTTTTTATTCTTCTGCTGGGTGCTGCTGCCCCTAGAGCAGAACTACTTAAACAAAGGCTGTTTATTCTAAATTAATTGATTCTGCATTGAAGCACACAGAGACCACTCACAAGGCCCATTATCTAAGTCAGGAAGGGGAGCTACCACCTTGAACCAGGCAACAGAACATCTTGAACCACCACAGAAGTTTCTGCAGTGATTTCCTATAGGCTAAGTGATTATTCACCAAGCATGATGCTTGCATAACCATACAAAGGATATCCAATGTTAATAAAGTTATAAAGACAAGCAAATGCAACCATCTTATTAGCATTAAAAGCAAAAAAAAAAAAAAAAAAAAAAAAAAAAAAAAAAAAAAAAAAAAAAAAAAAAAA
>VYXF01007697.1:216005-233817 GCA_013397295.1 Polioptila caerulea
GGCTGCGCCCGCCGGTGCCATCGGCTGTGAGGAGAGCGACTGCACGGGGCAACCCCCACCGCCCGCGGAAAGCTGCTAATTAGCCACAGGGGCCCGTGGTCATTAAGGCTGAATGGCCTCGGGAGTCTCTCCTCCAGCCGCCCTCAAGGCAGGTACAGTAAGAAGCTCAGCTCTGGGCCTTGGCCCATCGGGGTTCAAAACGTGCATAAAAACCCATCAGGCTCCGAGCCCCTGCTCTAGCGCTGGGCTCTTCACAGGAGAGAATCTGTTTCTCGTTCCCAGTGATAGAGGATCCATTTATGTTCACCGCTCCTGTTCACTTTCTCCTGCCACCAGCCTGGCTCTGCTGCCTCCATACCCTGCCCACAGGCACTGGGCAACCAGCACTGAGCCCACCCAAACCCTTCTCCAGCTCGACCGTCCCACTTCCCTCAGCTTGTTAAACCCCAACCTTTCTGCCTCCCCAGGGCTCTTTAAAACTCAAGGTGTCTCATACCCGGGGTATCCAAAAGCGCAGGCAGCATTTCAGATGTGAGTGCTGAGAAAAAGGTGAGCTCATTTCTCATCTCCATGGGCTGGCTGTGGTCCCACAGACAGAGAGCCCAGCATGTCTATAGCCTCTGTCACTGCCAGGACACTCTGCTGACACCACACCAAGATGCTCAGCCTGCACAGCAGCCCAAGTTCTGTGTTTTCATCTGTTACAGGGAAGAAAAAGGACAAGGCCAGCAGAGAAAGTGCCTGTCTGGTTCCCCCATGCTCAAATATCCAGAGCAAGAAAAATACAAGTGGGAGACTGATGTCTGGGTCTAAATATGTACTGGCAACCTGAGCATTATCAGTGTAACTCAACTTCAGTACTTCAGGGGCCTCCTGGATTTCAGGGAAGCCAGAGCTGATCCAAAATAAAAAGGCCACAGCACCACAGTGCCATCTCATAGTGTGCCCCAGGGTACTTGGCAAAGGCATGAAGGGATCACAGTAAGCCTTTACCCTTCTTCCCATCTAGACACATCCAAATCCTCTATGGGACCTTCTGCTGTTTAACCTGATATGAAAGTCCAGATTTTCCTTCCCTGCCTCAGCCTATCACACAGGGCAGACATTCAGAGAGAGGGATGGTGGTAGAGACCTCAGAAGCAATGGAACAAGTCCAAGTTAAAGCAGGCAGAATGTCCCCAGCAGAGCAGCGAGGAGTCCTTATGGGCTTTTATTCTGTATGACATTATAATGTGTTATGCTTCAGGCATTTGCCCCACAGCAACATGGACTGGCACAGCCCAGCTAAGGGTGCCTGCTCCACAGGCCACTCCTCTGAGCACTGCAGCAGCTAAGCACCTCCTCATTTCTATCAAGTGAGCTAAAACTGAAAGCCTAGGAGGTTATTCTTGGTTTCTATAGATGTACAAGCACTACCTTTCACAGCCAATGAACCTTTGCAGTGGGACACTCATGTTGTCTGGTGGACACATTGGGCTGGGTCTGCACAGGGAGCTGCACTGCAGAGCTCATCCCTTCACACAGCTCCACATCTCCCACACTACCCCAGCAGGCAGCTCGTGGAGCAGCCTCAGGACACCCACTGATGCCACAACCAAAAACATTCAGTCCAAGCAGCAAGTGTGGGTTATGACTGCTTATTAGCAACACTGAGGCTGGAGTTGCACCATCCAGAGAGAACTGAGGTAGCAAACTCAGGTGTTATTTCTCAAGGCAGTACCCTCAAGTCCCACCACACACAACAGCTCTGACTCCTTAAACAGGTACCAGCTGTCCTTTACCATCTCTGGTGGAGGATTAGTTTGTAGGAGTGACTCCACCCAGAAAAAGTAAATTAAGAAATGGTCTGAAATCTTCCAAGTGGCATCAGTGGTTGCCCCATAACTTCAGTGGAGCAGTCACCTACACAACCCCCCAAGTGCTTTCGCAGCCTTTCACACATCAGCCAGTGACAGAAGTGCTCTACAAACAACCAACACCATTCCCCAGGCCAGTGGCTGGTTGCTCACCACATGTGACCTCTGCCTTTCCCTCATGTCCTGTGCCTCAGCTGAATATGACAGGGCACCTGCAGCAGGTTTTTCTCTGAGCTGGGCAGGCACCCAAGCATTGGGAAATTTCTGTAGCTGGGTGTTGGGAAGCACCAAAGCAAAGGGACATGGAGCACTCCTGCTTTGCCAGGCTCCTGCTCTAGCTTACAGCAGTTATTTCAGTCTTGGCGTTGACACTTAGCTTTTTCAAACCCAACCAGTGCAGGGACCCAAGGGGAGACCCATAAGTTCTGAAGAGCAGTTGATTTTGACCTGCAGATCAGTATGTAGGGGTGGCACATGTGAACAGCAACATTGCCCACCTGAGTCCCAGGCTTTCTCCAACACCCCACTGCACTGGGTCTCCTTTGGAGATCCCTGCACATATCCAAGAAACAGCAGAGCCACACCTCTAGGGATAAATAAAGCTGACTGATTGATGCCCTACAACTGGATCCCAAAAGAGCAAGGCAGACATTGTCTTAATAGAGGAAAGGCCATCAGATTTCAAAGCAAGAGCTTCAACTTCTGACTCCTTAATCGCACATATCATTTACAGTCTGAATGGAGTTCTTGGGCAGTATCAGTTACATGGATTAGGAGCTGTAGAGGACATAAGTACAATTCCTCTTCCTGAGGGTTTTTCAGCTTAATGGACAGGAAGCATTGTTGATGAGCCTCCAGCTTCTTACACTATGACCAGAATCTCCCTATCTTACCTTTGTGCTTTTTTCTGTCCTAGAATCACTCTCAATTAACAGTACAAAAATAAAACCGATGTCATCCATCTCTCCTAAGCTGCACATGCATTATTCATCAACATGCCCTAATTGATTCTCTTATAACCATGAGCACTTCTGCACTTGGCTGTGTTCTTCTTGTCCAGCAGAGCACAATTTATGAAGTTTTATTCCACTTGGAAAAGGCACTTTCATAGTGGTACCTTCCATGACTTTTCTGATCAGAGTGTCAAGTTTGATCTCAATGCATAGAGACTTCAGTCCTGAGTTTTGTGCCAGATAAAAGTGTCAGTCAAGTAACTCTGGTGCACTGATGCTCAGTATCCTGACGGGGAGGTCAGGACTGTTCTGGATACTCTGGGCCTTCTTCCCCATAACAGGATCTATAAAAGAGGTACAAGGGAAGATTTGAAAAGGACTCCACACCTCTGATTAAATGCTCTGAAACATGTAACCTTCAAAACATGTAGGGAGCCAAAATGCCCTCACAACAGCTTTCCATGGAAGTTATAGAAGCATCTCCTGAACTACTCAGCCAGAGAACAAGACTCTCTGAAGGTTCCCTCTAGAACAAGAGAAAAATACACATCCCTTTTACATGAGGAGAACTTGGCTTTTCCTTCAGCACCCTGACACTAGAATACCTCTGGATTCTTTAATCCTAAGATTTGACCAAGATTTCTAGGAACTGAAAGCCTGTGACAGAAAACTTGGAAACAACACATACTATCAAGGTGCAGTCCAGATACTAAGTGAGAGGAGCAGGTCTGAATTTCACTCTGCAACCCAAGCAGATACAGGTCAGCATATGACACCCTATACAAAGCAATTAATAATTCAAACCTCACCATTGGCACAAGTGGGTTTGGTCTGATGGGACCATACATCACAGAAATTTCTTCTCAACTACTCTAGTGACAGCACAATTCCTCCTACTGGTGGTCATGCCCTCTCTTAGATACTTCTCTTTCAAATGTGGGGTCTAACCTGTCATATCAAGTGCCACTGAAGAGACACAGACATCTGTGTGCCATGGTGACACCACTTGTGCTCCCTGGAGACCTTCTGTGGCCAGGGGTGTCACACAGTGCTCTGCATCACACCACCATTCACCGTTAACCACATCTGAGTTGCCTTCTTTTCCACATGCCTTTATTAGACTCTGATAGTCCTCATTTCTCTATCTGGTGCTTGTTCCAGATGCTATTCACTGGTCCCTTTGCTTGCTGCTGCACTGTCCCTTTGAGAAAGAAAGGGGGACACTCCAGCCAGCCCCTCACAGGGAGCCCATCTCACCTACAGGATGGAAACCTGATGGTGCTGCCAAGCTGATTTCATCCTGAGAGAAGGGCTCAAGCAGTCATGCAGGGGGAAGGGGAAAATCAGAAGGCGAAGTTCTCTCGATTTCTAGCATCACAACATATCATTGAGCTTTGTGATGAAGGACTCGGTCAAGGAGACACGAGGGAGCCACAGCTCAGAGTAGCCTGTTAGGTTTGTGGTACCCCAACACCACGGGCATTTAATCAGCGTCATGACCTCCGCGCTGGACGTCACCTGCGCTCCCACACTCAGCCTGCAGCCTCCTTCTTCCCCCGCTAGAAGGGGCTAAGAACCAGCCACGGCAGAGCAGGGACCGCGGAGTTTCGCTGGGGGCAAGTTCAAGGCAAATCCCACCACAGAAAACCACTGGAACACTCCCTCTGCCTGTTAAGCTCCTCACCAGCCCAACCCAGAAGGGATTCAGTGTCCCTACAAAGTAAGATCTCTCTGCTTGAAAAGCTGGCACTTTGGTTTCTAAGCCCTATGGTGAGCTGCTTTGGGGAGGATTTCAGCACTGAAACGCTGTAATGTCATTGTGTAACTCAGCACAGCACTGCTCACTTGAAATACTTCAGCCTTCAACACTCCATTTTCAAACGCTGGCTGCAGGAAGGTAAAACAAGGCACCACTTCTTCCAGCCAAAGCTGGAAGGGTTTATGGCTTCAGGAAATAAAGAAAATAGTAAAGATATGATGATATAACAGGAGGGAGAAAGATCCAGACAGGGTGTTTTGCTCATAGAAGAGGCAGTTTTGTATTTAAAGAATTAAAAGTAACAAACTAATTCAAGGCAACACCTTACTAGAAAAGGTCTCACAGCTGCTCCTGACCATCCCCGGAGCAGGGTGCTGGCTAAAACCAAGTTCACTCTGCTTTATCACCCACTCCAACAGTGATGCCTGTGAGGCCAGCAGTGACCACCCAGACACCCACAGTGCTCACACCTCCCAGAGAGGGGGCAAAATTAAACCCACAGCCCCAGAACGTCTAAATGCATCATTGAACTACCTTGTGAAGGCCCATTAGCAAACTCACAGCAGGCAGCTCTCGGCTGGTCCTTACTGGGGCACAACCAACTTGTACCACACTCCAAGGAGACAAGGCAACCTCCCGCCAGGAGAAGAGCTGGGTCACAGACCTGGGAGTGGCTGCTGTTCACTTCGCTTTTGCCTGCAGCCAGCTCTACTTTTCTGCCTTTAGCTGTGGGGCAGGGAAGATGACACAACACACAACCACTGTGAGTAGGTTTTTACTCCCAGTGCTCTGCCAATCCCTGTTCAATGCTACAGTGGGCGTTTTCCTGAGGAATTAACTTTGATAACCGTTCATACAAGGGGGTTTTCCCCTGTGGGACAGCACTGTCCCTGTTGGGCTGCAGATGTCAGGGCCGTAGCGTCCCTAATGCCCTGACCAGCCTCACCTGGGTCTTCCACCCATATACCCAGCCCCTCTCATTAGCACAAGGGCTCAATTTAAACCCAACTCTGGGTGCTTAGTCTTGGTCTATGCCTGCTTTGTTTTGCTGGGTCTGGCCTGCAGAATTTGTTTCCCCCCTTAGCTTTCACTTTGCCTTACTGCAGTGAGCTTGTCTGATGACCTGGCTCCTTGGTGAGGCTCCTTGCTATTCCTCAGCCTGTCTAGTTTTTCTGACTCTGGTGTTGTGGTGCAAGCACTGACTGGGGGAGACCCCTGCCCTGCTGGTTCTGGCATCCCCTTGGCTCCTGGTTTTTTGCCCCTTTAAAGAACAGCAGGTATTTGCTACTGATGGAGAAGTGAAGGACTATTCAGCCTTTGCTCTTCCCATGGTTAAACCTATTGACCTTCACCCTCAGAGTGTGTTGAAGACCCTGGGGCTTTACCAGGGACAGGGAGGAAGACCATAGATTAATTCAGACAGTGAGATTTTTTTTGTTTTGCTCATTTCACAGCTGCATTTTAATTCATTAGCCTGAAATTTATCCTTGCACAAGGGTGGCATAAAAAGGAGGATTTTTTAGGAGATGAGAAGGATATGTGCAATTAAATGGCTAATAATAAAGGACTTTCTGGTTTTGAGTAGATATGCAACAGACATAAGGATTATGAGTCCTTATTATCAAGGTTTTGGAAGAAAACTTATCAGCATTAATATGAAAAGTGCACTAAGATCTACATTTGTTTCTTCAATCTGTAGACTCATCCAGGATTTATTATTATTCTGCAGCCATAAAACAAGGTAGAGCACTTTTCTCTGCTTTTCAATACACTTTCTACTCTTTTGTTCTTCTTCTAGAAGCTGATCTTTTGTTCATTAAAACATTTTTAATCACTGCAAATTCTTTAAGCAGTCCATATGTAGGGGTTGTTGTTGATGTCACTTTTCATTTATTAGCAGTAATGCTGCTTTTTAGTATCATACTGCAGAAACAATGCACCACGTGAGACTCCCTGGTCAGGCACATGATTGCTCAGGCAATGAGTGGCACCAGGAGCTGCTCCTTTCCCTGCTCTCCCCTGGTATCCAATGCTGGCTCCCACCTGGATCCCTGCAGGCATTGCCCACTATCTCCACACAGAGCCAGTTGTTCTAGAGGGGTGTAATCACACTAATGGCAAAAGCTGGTGTGCTTGAAAGCCACAATTCATTATGCTGTTCATCCCAGCACCTCCTGTGTTTGGGAGGGGTTCTTCACAGCAGTTATTTCTGCTGCTTCACTCGGTGGGAATACACTGGTGTAATTCAGTGCTCTCTGCAGCCTGCTGTCCTGCAGTGGGCGGTATCTGAGTTTTGAAATAAGCAAACACCATTGTAGTTTGTTTTTCCCTCACAACAGGCGAATTCACTCATTTGAAAAGCAGTCCCTGAACAACAACCGTTTAAACTACATTAAGTAATGTTTTCTCCTTCATTGACTCTTATGGCTTTACAGTTGTTTCTGAGGTTTAGGAGCTCAAGGAAGTTTCTGTTTCAAAAGCATGTTTTCATTCCTGCAAGGCTCAATCTCTGGGGCATGACTTAACTAGATAATTTTGATGGTGGATGTATTTAAGCAGGGAAATTATGGAACTGTATGTATGAAGGAGGTAATTTGGGGCTGCCTGTGTGAATAAAATGTCCTGATACAGAAAATGGGAAGGACCATTAATATGTGATTTCTTCACCTGTATGGCTGGAGCCATGGTGAACGACCTCCCTCACTCAAATGCAACAGGATCTGGCAGCTAGGATAATGCAGTGGGGAGGGAAGGACGATGCAATCAAGAGGCTGGACAATTATTTTCAGAAACCTACTGTTTACAGATCAGAATAGCAGTTAAAGTGACAATATACATGTTGTAAGAGCTTTGGAAACTGTACTGGGCTCCCTTTCAGGCACTACCAAAGGGTTATGAAACACCAAATGGTTCTTTTCACAGTGCAGGGACATGTGTTGAGCATGTGGGGAAAAAAGACTCAGATCCTTCCCTTTCTCCAGCTTCTGGCAGAGGAAGCAGCTCTAGGATTCCCCTCATCACACTGTGACCCAGCACAGGACCCATGGACCAAATACAATCTTTCTGACTTGCAGTTGTACCGTGCTGCTTCCTTGCCCCTTGCCACCCACCTTATGGCCCAGGGGAGAACAAAAGTGGGAAGTAAATTAAGCCATGCTGTTTGTATTCCTGTCAGCACTCTAGTCTAGACCACATAAATGATGGTTTTGAAAAAGATTAAGTTGCTGAAATTAATTGGCATTAGGAGAGGAAAGGTATCAGTACCAGCTTTATTTTATTTCCAAGCATCGAAAACAACTATAGAAAAAAAAAGCAAATTAATCAGCAAAGTGCACTGCAGCCAAGCTGCACACACCCTTGGAGAGGGGTTGTTACAGGCGGCTGAGCCTGCAAACCCTGCATAGCAACCAGAATTATGTGAAGTATTAGGGCAAAATTAAAGAAAAACCACAAAAGAAGAGATGGAAGAAGGCAGACAATGTTTGACTATCGATGCAGAGGGTCAGAAATCAGCTGAGTGATAAGAGTGAAGTTTACCCAGACATATTTGTGTGTACCTGCCACCAACTTCCACAGCCCTGGTGTGCTTTGCCATAGAGTCTCAAATGGACAGGATGTGGGCAGAGGAGCTGACAGCTCTGCTTGCTCCTTTGCACAGCCCCGTGCTCCAGAGGAGTGAAGAGCAGTGGGCAGAGCAGGATTTTCCTCTGAAAGAGACTCTTGGAAGACCAGCAGCCAGAGGAGGTGTTTTGGCACATCTGCTGGCAGATGAGCTGGAGGCAGGGACTCTGGCTCTTGGGATGCCTCAATGTTATCAGATCTGTGCCCTCTCAGGGCTTTGCAGGAAAATTGCAGAACTCTTTCAGGCTGGAGATAATTCCACAGCACACAAGATTGTTTTTCTTAGTCATCTTTCATTTTCTTAGTCATTTTCAGCTAGTCCACACCCTGGATTTAAAATTGCTTGTGTACTGTCTGGGTGCAGAGCTGAGCAGGAATGGATTGCTCCCAGCTGGTGTCTGCGTGGGAAGGAGACTGCTGAATTCCCAAGAGATGTTTGGGACACAAGTACTCCCAGCAATTTCTCAGCATCAAGTGTTTTGAGATGGGCTAAGAGGCATGGACCAGAACTGGCAGACCTGGGTGCTGTGACCGTGGCTGAAGCACAGGGTGAAGTCAGAGTCCTTCCAGAAAAAAACAGCTCAGGGATGTGGATGCTGCACCTGACACTTACATGGAGAAGCGGGGAGCTACAGCCCTCCCTCCAGCAAATCCTCCTCAGCCAGTGCCGAATCTCTCCTGGGGATTACTCCTAACTGAGCAAACCCCCCTGCCTCAAACCCTGTTTCCTTAGGAAGGAAGATACCAGCTCTGGAATTTGATAGTGCCTGCAGGGTGACATACTCTCCTGTGTGCACATGATAAGGGGTACAACTCCACCAACTACAAAATCTGTGTGTTAATAAAGTCTTGGCAAAGGTTCAGCCAGAGAGGACCAAGAGAGAAAAGCTGCACCAGGAATAGGAGCAAAAACTTTTCTTTGTAAGTGTGGGGTGTCTGCAACCAGTCCAGCAAGACAAAAGGTTTTGTGAACCTGTCTGGAAGAAAGCCACTTTCTTCCTCCTCCTTTCCCATTTTCCAAGACTCTTGGGAGAGTGATGCTGATCAAGTCCAGGCAAAGAGGAAACTAGTTCAGAAGAGCTGGAGCTGTGAGACCTCAGCACTCCCTTTTCTCTTTGTGAAAGGGAGAGATGGGGAATTGCATGGTTGGATCTGGAAATGTTGCTCTAAAGCAAACACTGAATATTCACCATCTGGATGGTGGGTAACCACAGCTCGCTTGTAAAACTTCCCACAGCAGGCAATGTTGTTCCCTGGAGCTCTCCCGTGGGGATCCATCTTCCAGGGGATTCTCTCCTCACTCATGGCAGTTTTCTGTACCCCAGGAGAATGTAACAGTGGTTAACAGTAAGGAGGGGGAGGAGGCTGTGTCTCAAGGAGCTCATCTGGCCTGATGCACCTGTCTGCTACAAAACAGGCTGGGAACAATCCCAGCCAGCCTGCTGGGAGAGCTTGGGATGAAGAGAATTCAAAATGTCTATGATGAAATCTTGCCTTTATTATCCTAGTCACTAACATCCCACATATTTCAAGGAGACCAGCATTTTACTCCCACGTCCAAAGACAAAGCAAAATAAATCTTGGTACTCTCAGCCACAGTGCAAAACTCTGATTTCTAGAAAATAGCATCCTAGCCCTGAAGAGTGGCTAAACACACCTCCCTCTTCCTTCCTGGCTTAAAGCTTTGCATCCCTATTGCTAAAATCTCCTAGAGTTCTGCTGTTCAAACAGCCTGTAAAAGCCATAAACATCACTCATTCTGTCCTCCCATCTTTTTAACTTCTCTTCAGGCTAAAGCATTGTTTCCCTTGCAGACTACACTGAAGACGGCTGCCCAGGTACTACCTCAAATGTGATGAAATTATGATAAGCACACAAATGTTACATTAAACACAAATATAGACTGAGAAATAAGGTAATACAGGGAAAATTCCTGTTGATCCTATCCAGTTTTATTGGTGATTGGGTATGTCCAATAACTGGAAATTATCTTTTTTTCTCTGGAGAAGACTTGATGAAAAGAGAGGCAAGATAAAATCTTGGGGGAAAAAAAATTCTTCATTGGGGTATAATAAAATGATTCATCCAAAATGTCCCTATTTCATAATCAGTAGCTTTTTATTGCAATGTAACAATCATATTGCAGCAGGTAGAGACAGACACATTGTTGCAAATGCACAGTGCAATATTGTAAATCAAGTGCACTCCCAGGCCATGAATCCACTCTCCACTTCTCTGTAACTGCTCACTGATGACATTGGTTTTTAATAGTTTGTTGTTCCTTTGCGTCCAGAAGTGGTAGAAGTGTGTCTTTCTCAGAAACCTCTTCCATTACAGGGCAAGGGGTGTGTGTGTGTGTGTTACACATATGCCTGGTGCTCAAACTGAATGGAGATGCAGAGCTTTGCATCACTCATTTATTGCTGTTTGCAGCCATCACTGCACATCTGAGCTGCCCTTAAACCCCAGCCCCAGAAGCAGAAAGGACATTCAGATATTTTTCTGGTTATCATTTATCAGTGCTGATTTTAGAATAAGGATAAGGATACAGCACTTATCTTCATCCCAAAAGGAATAGACTACTATATAAAATACCCTGCACTCCTATTAATGCAACTAAATGTTCACAAACAATGTTCCCTGGAGAACAAAGCCCATGAGGATGTCCCTGCAGTTGCTAACAGAGCATGCTGTGCCCTGGGAGGCAGTGGGATTTTTCTCCTTTGTGGGCTGGCATTCCATTTGGTTTCCTAAAAATTCAGTGCTTTTCCCTTTTCCTTCCTCCGTATTGAGCTTCTGAATTATTTGGGCAAAGGAAATTTAGGAAGCTTCATTCTTGCTCTATTCCTTCTCCACTGACTGGGGATGTGAAGCTCCTGGAAGGAAGAAAAGACACTGCCATCTACATGAGGGAACAAGTGGCAGAGGGGAGAGCCTCGAGCTGGTGCTGCTGTCATGACGTGGTACTTTGAGTTCAGCAGCAGAACCAGAACCTTGTTAAGCCCCCATGATGTCGGGGATCTGGGTCTGCACCTGTAACATCATGCCCCAAGGCCCACCTGCATTCCTAGGTACCTGGGCTTGGAGGTGCGCAGTGTTTCAGGAAGCTGCCCTCAAATATCCCTGTCCCAGAACGTTTTTGGGGCTGCAGAGGCTGTTCATGATCAGAGCAGCACAGAGAGAGGTGTTGCCAGGGGAAGTCATTCCTTCTGGGTGAAAATACATGACCTATTTCATGGCAGAGGAAAACTCAGGGCAAGAGTCCTGGATGAATCCCAGCACAGACCCTCTCAGCTTTACATCACCTTACTTCAGCTGGGGATTTTTCCCATGTCAAATGCTGTTGGATGCTTTATGCTGCTAAGGGAGCTTCAGAGCTTCTTCCTAAGCATGGCTGAGTGTGAGAGCCAGGTGTTCAGACTTTCCAGTGCTCCAGGTTTGGGCAGTGCCTGCAGTGAGGCCACGCACGTGTGGCTGCTGAGAATTGATATCTGTGGAGCTCCCAGAGCCATAAGCACCACCATGGACAAGCCAAAAATTATGATTGCCAGGAGATGCTGCATATGATAAACACCACACAGTTGTTATTAAGACCCTTGGTGAAATCCCTCAGTGATAAAACAACTCACGAATAAAAAATTAACATTTGCACATGGGCCTGTCACCATTATAGCCCACTTTCACCAATTTGCTTATTGTTTCCATGTGCATCAAAAACTGAGACATAAATGCACTTGGCCTAATTAACTCCTACAGGGAGAAATCGTGAAGAAAGCAGATATAAAATCTGCACTTAAGGCCTGATAAAAAAGGAAAAAAAAAAAGAAAAACCAGATAAAAACCAAAATAAACCCCACCCTCCCTTTAAAAAGGCTAGTAGTTTTAAAATTGTACTTTGCCCTGGTTCTGTTTAGTCTTTGTTTTTTAAAGCTGCTGTTGTTACAAGTAATCCCTAAGATCTTTGTTGCTGGAAAACATAAGGAAGAATTTGTTTGTATTCCCAATGTGTGTCTTGCAGGCATTTCACAGCATGCTGTGCATAGTCTTTTCTTGCTTCCTTCTGTACAAAGAGTTTTCTTTGCTGGTTGTTTCTTATAGTAAAAAAAAAACAGATAAAAAAGGGAAAACCCTTGTTAAACCACAAAAACTAGCAAGTGATTTTGTGTAGTGCCGGAAATGAACTTTTAACATTCTCAGTTAGAGAAATCAGTTTAGTCAGGAAATGATGTCTTGTTGCCATGATGCCACTTTCTGTGTACTAACTGTCCCCCACTCTTCTCATGTTCTCCCTTGTATATTCTCTGTGCATGGTTTATCTGTGCACTTCCAGTCTCCCAAAGGCTCTTTCCTTTCACAGTTTCATACCCCTGGATAGGTCATATATCACAGGACACACCAATAACTCCACTTTTCAGTAATTTGGGAGAAAGGAGAGGTACGAAAATCTCCTTGAAGTTGCTGGGTGTGTGTGAGAAGCTGAGCACAAAGCTCTGAGCAAGACTGCAGTAGCAGCAGTGGTCAGGATTTGGGGGCCATGCTGCTGAAAGCAAGAGGTATACATCAGTGTATACTTCATGCAACACTGATCACTTTGTACTATTTAATTTTTTGTTGACTTTCAGCCTCCAAACGCAGATGTGCTGTCACTCAGATGCTCAGCTAGGCAGAGTTATGTGCTCTTGGCATCACACTGAGTGTCTGAATGGAGTGTTTTGGCACCAGCCTGTTTGGAAAAGAGCTTTTTGCCTGCTCATGTTCTCATTAGTATCTGAGCTGATGAACAACATTCTTCTGCATTTCCATGTTCCTAGATATAGATCTGGCTTCTCTCTTCAGTCTGGGCTAAATGCTCAGGGGGAGCTGGCTGGGGAGCCTGTGTCTGCACTGCTGAGTCCATGCAAACACCAGCAGAGCCTGGGGAGCAGCCTGAGCCTGCCTGAGGGCAAATCCTGCAGATCCTGTGAGTGTCCAGAAGAGTTAGTGTGGCTGGCCATGGTAAGGTCCTTGATACTTTCAAGAGTGAACTGCTTCTACTGATCTACAGTAGTTAAATGAGACACAATGGTAG
Source organism: Polioptila caerulea (assembly GCA_013397295.1). NCBI lineage: Eukaryota > Metazoa > Chordata > Aves > Passeriformes > Certhiidae > Polioptila > Polioptila caerulea. The sequence goes on from VYXF01007697.1 coordinate 229,263, forward strand.
CTCAGCCACCACCAAAATGTAAGTCTCGCCCTGCCCCCTCCTCATAAATAGCTTAGCTGGTTTTCGTTTGTGTTACTGTTTTAGCTCCAGCTGAGAGAAAACCTGCCCCAGAAGTGTTGCTGTCACTCTCCTATCACTCTTTCCTCTGCCCACAAGCAACCACCCTTGAAATCCCTTTGCAGTCGGTGCCATCAGCCTGCTGCCACTGTTCCCCTCTGTATCTCGGTGAGAAACTTCTCCTTGAGCTGTGCTTGGCCTTTTCTGCTGGAAGGAAACCCCAAATGCTCTCTCCACGCACAAGAGCAGGCACAACTCTCACAAAAGGTGGCAATTGCATTCCCTGGATCAGTGCCCACCTCTGCTGCCCTCCGTGCATTTCCTCTTGGCATCCCATTGATGAGAGAGCCTCCCCTGCCTTTCCCACTTCACTCAGAAACAGCAAAGGAGCACAGGCAGAATTCGATCGAATGAACACATTTTGCCTGCCCTTTTACATTTGATGTCTCTCTCCAGTTGTTGGGTGGTTTTGCTCTCTGTGTGTGAGCACACAGATGGCTTCTCTAAGCTCCTCGGCCCCGGATGATTGCTTGTTAATTTTTGCTTTGGGCTATTTTGAGCTTTTCCCTCTCCTCCCAAGAGGACGCTGGTGTGGTGTGATGATGCCGGCGTGCCACCTAGTGATTGAACTGTTCCCTTGTCGCACATCATTTCTCGGAACACTCCGTGCATGCATTTTGGCCCCATCTGCCCATGGTCACCTGGATCACAGGTAACCTGTGGCAGTGCCTGCAGCCCCTTTGCTCTGCTCAGTCTCTCCAGGCAGAGGGGATCCCACTGAACTGCTTTTCCCTGCTTATTTCACTTTGTACTTTTTTTCTCCCTTTGTACCTCTTTCTACTGTATTATCTGCAGTCTCTCTGATGTGGGCAAGAAACGGGAGATCATTTGAGGGGTGCTGGCTGCCAGCTTGCAGGTCACCCATGGCCATAATCTAATCCATCAGGCAATATTTTTGTACAACGTGAAAATTTAGCACTAGATACATGTCAGTCAGATGCTCTGGGGGAGTCTAGACAGAGTTTAAAGCCCTTTAGGCATGAGGGGTATCATTGCAGATATTTATCTGCTTCACACCTCATAAAACCACTTCTGAACTATTTGGGCACATCCAGGCTGAGAGAGCAATACATGGTCCTAGGGTTGGAACTGAGGCCTTTTGTCAGGGTTTGGTGCCTGCTGCCCACTCTCCAGATTCCCAGAGGCACACAGGAGACTGGCAGGGTGGAAGGGGGGAAGGCACTGGGCAGACAAGTGCATCACAGCCGGCTGACCTCCTCTGCTGCCCTGGCAGACACGTTCAGCTCCCAGGTACAGCTCCTCAGACCTCTGACCTCCCGCCCCGTGCCGCAGGCCCCTGGGCACGGGCGTTGCAAAGAAACACCAATTTCTTTGTCAGTTTATAGGCAGCTGAGCAGGGCAGGTTCAGACCCTCCCGAAGGTTCAGGTCCCAGCATTGTACCCTTCCCTGGATGCTGCTGGGAAATCCAGCTGGGTGCTGGGTGCAGCTGCAGAGTGATACAGAGTGCTGGGAAGGGGCTGAGCTCTGTTCCAGGGCTCACTACTCACCTGCTAAGAGTCGTGCAGCAAAATCACGCTGCAGGGGCTGGTACTGCTCGGTCAGTAACCACTGTCACAGCTGCCCTTCAGCAGGAGGCAGCTGCAGGGAGAAGCACAGTAACAGACAAACTGAGTCCCACAAGAGGATGGGGCAATTAATGAAAGGTTAAGTGTAGGAAGTCAACAAACTTTATCACTGTAGATCTGTGTTGGAGGTCAAGGCCAGCAATTAACACTCCTAAAAGCCTAAAGAACCCGTCCTCTCGTAGGGCAGCTGTGGTGAGGCATCTCTGAATGTTGTGAGCTTTTTGATAATAACCTTTTTCTCATTCTCAGAGCAAAGGTCTGTCGGGGCAGGTGAAGCTGCTGCCTGGAGCCTGGATCTGGGGCTCTCTGCCTTTGCCAGAAGCTGCGAGAGATGAAGCATCCCAGACACTTTCTCACTCCTAGCTGTACTCAAGGCATCCTTTGGAAACAGAATTTGTGTCTTCCTGGCTTATCCTACAATGCTGTTCCTCCTCTGATCCCATGGCTAATTGTCCTTAAGTCTAGAAGTTTATTAGGGCCCCATGAAATGGATTTATCCTCTCCTGGTAAACCACAGCATTGTGAGTGGGATGTGACAGCAATGGGGAGAAGTGGTTACTTTGTTCAAGGAACCTCAAACTGTGATTCAGCCATAAGTCATTGCCACTATCAGTCGGCCATCCTGTGGAATATGTTGTTCTTCTGGCAGGGGAGCCCATGGAGGTGCACCTTCCCATCCTTGCACACAACACCTCTCTCAGCTACAACATCCCACAGGGCAAGAGGTGCCAGTTCACTGCCAGCCTCTCGTTTTTATTGCTCTGCAATCCATGGCCACATTTTGCATTTGTTTCGTGGCTTTTTTTCCTTCAATTGCATCATTAAGGTGAAGTGTTGTTGTGAGGGTGGGGGCTTACTCACTCTATCCAGTGGGGCAGGATTCCCACTGTTGCAGTAATTATCCTGGAGTTAATCAAGACTGACAGTCAAATGTTGTAAGTGTGGTAGCAGAATCTCTCTCTACCTGTGCAAACACTGCCTGGGGCAGGGATTTATGCAGTTGCAGTGCAAGAAAGTGGATTAATGTGGACACTGTGGGGCATCTTAGATAGGAACGGTGCTTACAAAGCTTCTCCTTGAGAGGGAGGACCCTCCTTCCCCTTATTTACTAATTTTTTATTCATATTTATTTTTCTACGATAAAAGCTTCTGCCAGTACCTGGGCAATTACTAGAGCACAGCAGCATAAACTGGGATTTCATTGCTTTCATGCAGTCTTGTTCCTGACAGGTGAGCCAGTAGGACTCCCACTCGCCCAGTGGGAAACAAGAATGTTGGACTGAATCCTTCCCAAATATCTTTGAGGTGTGGAAATGCAGGAGCCGGAGGTCTGAGCATTCCGGGTAGTTTGTAGAGGAGGTTGTGGCAGAGCTGTGGCAGAGCCAGAGGGTGGCTGCAAGCTGTGCCCTGTGCCAGCAACACGCCAGGCTCTGGCAATGAGCAGCAGGCTCTGCATCTCCTTACCTGCTCAGGTGAGCTGGGAACTGAACACCGCTTTCTCTGAGAAGACACCCTTTCTCCAGTGCTCCATAGACATGACAGGAACTGGAAACCCTAATTTTGCTCTCAGCCCTGTGAACGTGGTGATGAGGGGTGGGAATGCTGACCTGTGCAGCTCCTCCTGAACAGCCCCACGGCTGCCTTGAGGCTCCCAGGTGCCTTGCAGGGGCAGAAGAAGATGCAGCTGTGGATGCGATGGTCTTCCCCGGACAATAACGCTGCAGGCAGGTCTGATACTTTTGATGCTCCAACCAGCCATGAGGACCTGGGTGAGGAGTGTACTTTTCCAGATCTTCCTTCCCCTAAGAAATGGTAACTTTGCTGAGAGCACGTGGATCTTCTCCATGGTAAATCGATACCCTTATGTGGGGGGTGGGGGGCAAGGGACCGTGCAGAGTAGCAGTTCATTACCACTGTAAAAGCACACAAGAGCAGGGATATTCCCACAGCGGAACCAGCAGACAAACCAGAACAATCCCAGAGCAACAGAAGACTTTGCAAGCGGAAAGCACACAGGGATGGGGCTATACAGTGCTGAAGGGTTTCTTTACATGCAGACTCTCTCTCATCGCAGGCAGGTGCATAACTTCTCCTGCAGTGATAGAGGGAACGACTGGGGAGTGGATGAGCTCTCCGGAGCTCATAATGAGCAGCTGTAGGAAGGGTGGGAACGTGGGAAGAGTTTTCCTGAGACACTCAGGAGAGCCGGAGTCTCCTCTCCGTCCTTTGTAATGGTCCAGAGCAGAGGTGGAGGTGGGTGTTCAGTTCCGCTGCGGGGTTTAGCTACAGCTGCCAAAATCAGCCCTCGTTTAAGTGTGAAGAAGCAGGACGATGTTCCTTCCTGTGCTGGAGATAAGAGGAAGAATCACTTTGGAGCAGGAGCTGGCGGGCTCGGCATCCGAGCTCTCCTGCAAGCTGCCCTCCCTCTGAGACATCTCTCTGTCCAGCTGGAGATGACCTGGCAGGTGAACAACACAGTGAACAGCATTCAGCCTTGAGAAAGGAAGAGCAGCCGCTGCCGGTGATGGTCCCGCCGTGGGACTGGAGGCCGGATGGCAGCGCGCCCAGCAACACGCCGCTATCGGGGCGGACACGCGGGTATCGGAGCCGACAGCTGCTGCTCGGCGGCTCCTCCGTGTCACGCCGTGCCGCGGAGCCAAGAGCCTCGCCCCTCTCCCTGGAGAACGCCTGGGAGAGCATCGACCCCTCCGCCAGGAGTCACCGCGCCGGGCAATGGCGGCGCGCGCCGAGAACTACAGCTCCCAGCAGCCCCTGCGGCGGCAGCTCCCGGGGAACGCATGCGCCCCGCGCGAACTCCCTTTCCCGGCAGGCCGGCCGAGAGCGTGGCCCC
>VYXF01007697.1:234159-288403 GCA_013397295.1 Polioptila caerulea
GGGCCCCCGCGCCTGGCCCGCCCCCTGCGCCGGGCTCTTCCTCCTGCGCCGGGCCCGCTAGGCCGGGAGGCTCTCTGGCTTTTCTCTCCCTCCGCTCTGCTCTCTGCCCCCTCTAGACTGCTGAGCCGGGCAGTGCGGGACCCCGCGGGAGCTGTCACGGCCGCCCCCGCGAGGTGCGGCCCGCGGGTTTCCCCTTCAGCCGCGCGAAGAGGAATTGATGTTGAAACAGAGCGGGGCCTTTTTTTTTCTCTTATTTTGTAGACAGCAGAAGTTTGTTCCTGTTTTTTAGGCTTGTCCTGCCAGATCAGAACGTAATTCTAAGTTTGTTTTGTAAAAGGAGAGCTTCCGGGAAACTGAGTAACCTTGTGGTTTTCCCTATCCTTAAAATGCCTTAATTAAAGAAACAAACAAACAAAAGACCCCAACCAATAACTGAGTTTTTAAACAAATACTTGGAAGCAGTATTAGGGATATGTTCAGTATAGCAGCCAGTTAGGAGCTCTGTTAAACAGGGAGGTTGAACAAGTGAAGACTTCCCTCGGTGTAGGACACCACGATTTTGTGCTCCGGAGATTGTGGGGCTTTTCTGACTTGGTGGTGTATTATTTCCACAAGTGAACTTCAGTGTTGACAGTTTGTGATACTTTAACTTCCACGTGTTTTTTTCGGGCTCAACAGGTTTAGACAAATAGCTGTCAGGTGCTTCATCTCTTTAAAGGAGAATTTTGTTTTTTCTTGAAGTAAGGAGTTTTTTGTGTTAAAACATTAGTGTGAAAGAACCTACAGGTGTACTGCTCAGCTTTGCTGGGCAATTAACTACATTCCAGCTCATTAGTGGTGTTACATTTTAGATTAGTCTTCTCTATGTTGTGTCCTCAGTCAGACTTAGAATCATGTTTTGGGAGCAGTGTAAAACTAGACTATTTAGGCTAGCCCAAAGTGCAGTTATTAGAATTTGAGTTGCCCCTATGCCTGTGGAATTACGAATATTAATGTAACTTTTGTCCATTAATTTAATACAAGCAATAATTTAAATATGCAATCTTCCTATAAAGTTGGTTAAAATTGTGGTTTTCAGGAGATTTTTTTTTTTTACTTGAGGTATAATTGTTGGATTTATTATGTAGCTCATTCATTTTCCATTAAAATTGCTAAGTTAGGCCTTTTGCATTCATTTCCCAAATAACCAAACTTGGTTTTCAGATTTTACAAGTATATATTGTATTCACCAAGAGGTTTCATGCTTTAAAATGTTTATCTGTGGGAAGTCCATGTGTTCAGAACCTCCTCACCCTTTTCCTGAGCACAGCATCAGTAAGGGAATGAGCTGTAGTGCTGTTGCAGTTACTGTGAGGCTCCAGTGGACAGAAGGGTGGAGCTGAGTTGCTCCAACTGTTCCAGGCACTGAATCAAGGTTTGTGGTTAGAGGTCACTGGAATTTTCTTTCCTTGCTGTTCAGAGGTGTCTCACTAAGGTGACTCAAGCACCAAAGCGTTTCAGGTTTCAAAAACATGGGAGTACCTTGAGGAATCTGTGTCTCAGTACTCTTGGAGTTTCTCTTTTGTGTCAAATTCTTACATCTAAGCTCAGCAGAGTGAGATGCCCAGAAAGCCTTTGCTGTGTCCCAGGAATACCAGGCAGTGTTTAATGTTAAAGCAATACCCTGTGCACCAACCACAGTGTGCTGAAACAGCCATGTGTGGCTTCTCAGTGGCCACCATGGCAGTTAAGACTGCAAATATTTGCCTTTCCAAGTCAAATCCTTTGAGGAAGTGCTTTATGTTTTGTTGATATTGATACTAAATATATTTTGGTAGTAGTGCTGTTTGGGAAAAAAATCCCATTCCTTAGCTTATTAGATGTTCAAACTGAGATCTGTAGTAGGCTGTGATTTTCAAAACTTATTAAGAGAAAAAAATTACATCCCCTTGTCCCCTTCTCCCCCCACCCCTGCCCCTCAAATTGAAATCTGATCAGTTCTGTGGGTCCTTGGAGAGCAATTTAAGGCAGATTTTTTTCAGCAACTTGTTCAAGGGAAATAGGAAAAGTCAGAGCTGTTCTTCCAGATTCCTCTCCATCAGGCCAGGTGTGTTGCTGTCAGTTATAGGTTAGTTCATATCATTTCTGTTCTTGTCTTCTCTATAGAGCTCTTTGCTTTGATTTAAGATGGAATTCTTGAAAAATATGGGCACAGTAGGAGTTTCTGTGGTGCCATCTAAAATAATCATATTTATTTGAATAGATTGAGAGGGATAACTGTGGAAGAGAGGAGGTGCCTTGGTGAGACATTCTGTCACTGCTGTGTCTCAGTAGAAAGGGTGGCATTTTTATGTTACAACTTCATTTCAGGAAAACATCTCTCTGTCAGCACTAGTTATTAAGACCAATGATGTGCTTTATTGAGGCACTACTCCAGGTTTTAGGGATAGCTGGGATTTTTCACTTGATTTTGGTATAGCACAAGGTGTCCCAGAGGGCAGTGTGGGCAGTTCCTGTGGTCTTCCTCACTGGGCTTTGTTGACCTGTTGCAGGTGCTGCTGGACCTTTTCTATTTTCCAGCAGGAACAGTTAAGGGTTGTTAAAGGAGATAAATTGTTCTCCAGATTGCAGGAGAGCCTGCACAGGCCCTGTCCAAGCTCTGAGGTCACAGGGCCCTTTTTTCTGTATCCCTTGAGTACAGAGTGAGGGTGGGGATGTCTGAAATTGTTGAATGTGGATCCGTTACAGCACTTGTGTTCTGAGGCCCAGAGTGGATTTGTCTGCATGTTTGTCTCTGGTACTGAAAGCTCTGAAGTGCTGCTGGCAAGTGGTGTTCAGTTAATGAAAAAGGAAATGGAGCTGTATGAACTTGGAGTAGTTTTTATTTTCAAAGGTGTTTCGGAGGTCTGCGTATGTTCAATCTCATTTTGGTTTTGCCTGCATCTAGGTAGTGTTTCTTCCTAAGCAATTTATGCATTTGCATTGAATTTCCTGATGTAGTTCTGAAATGAATGAATGAATAATGAATGCCCCAGATAAAATCATAATTACTTGTGATTTAGGAAGCATCTTTCTTCATGCTTAGGTAGGTTTTTTTTGCTAGCATATGCTCACTTCATACAGAATTTATCAAAATGTGTTCTTGTAGTCACAGGGTTATCTTTTCATAGTCTTTGGGTGATGACTTCTGTGCAGTTTCTGCCAGTTTAATCTTCAGCCAGTGTTCTTAACTTCATGTTTCCCATTTAACTAACCAGACACAGTACATTAAATTCAGAAGCACCTATGAGACAAGAGGTAGAACTGTAGGATTGTTCATCCATTCCCTGAGTGAGGACAAGTTTTAAACCAATTGGAAGAGTCCAGCACACAGTTAAATTATGGTGATGTTTTTCAGAGGCAGTTTGGGCTATAAATGCATATGTAATCTATGCTGTGACTGCCTTTAGACTCTGTCATCTGACTGACTCCTGAACATGTATTTCAGGACTTGATTTGTATGTCACTGTCTTAAACACTTCTGTATATAACACTGATTTGAAAACTTCTTTCTTTGGGTCAGTTATGACAAATGGGTATTTAATTTCATGACAGATAGATATTGTAGTGGCTAATGAAATGCTGAAAATCTTTGTGTTTTTGGATGTGAAGAAATCTGTTTTGCTGTGTGTACTCTCCCTCCCCTCCAATACAAAGTCAGTTTATAAATTAGGTTTGGGTATTCCTTCCTCCACAAGTTAAAACATTTCACAGCAATCACAGTCTGTCAGGTTGGAAACTAGGGGCACTGCAGTATCTTGAGACTGATTTTATTCTAGTTTAAGCTGTTAATATTTCTAGTGGGTTTTTGTCAGATCCACAAAAGCTGACACCTGGAAATGTAAAGGCTTAAACAGAACCTACAGTGATAGTTCCCTTCATTAAATGGTACTTCAACAAGTCACTCAGTACTGGAGGAGTTTCTCACTTTGGAGGATGGGAAGATAAATCTTCTGTCAGCTGCTGTCATGCAAGTAAAGGCTGATGAATCTGAAGTAATTGCTCCAGTGCTCCCTCCTGTGATCATCTTCCTTCCTCCTGGAGCCACTGGCTGTTCTTGGGAGCCCTGACCGGGTGGTGCCTGGCTCTTTCCCAGCAGGGCTGTCCTGGGGCTGCCTCTGCTCCTCAGCACTGTGCACCTGAGGGGTGCTGCCACTCCACTGCTGGCTGCAGGGCATTAAACTGGGATAACGACTCTGGTCTCAGTCTTACTGCCCTGCCTGCGTTGGTTCTTGAGTGAATCACCACAAAGGGTAACTCAGGTCTGCTCCTGGAGTTGAGGTAGAGCTTTTAAAAGGCTCAGCAGTGAACACAGCTGTGGTGAGCTGTGCATTCCAACCAGCCTGGTCAGGGCTGGGGAGCACCAGTCAGGACTTGTGTTCAGAGGTGCATGTGTTCTTTAGTCTGCAGGCAAAGGACCAGGAAGAAACTTTCACCTTTGAAAGCACTGTTCTGTCACTTTATCTTCTCACTGCTTTTTGCTGAGTATTATTTGCCTCTTTCAAATGACTTGTAATATTTGATTTAGATTGTTTCAATGAATACAGTAAAAGATTGGGATTCCTTGCTCATTTTTATGCCTTTTTTTTCCTGGTTGTTACCTCTGCCTTAGGCTAAGCCATGACTTCAGGATCTGGGCATGTGGACTCCAAGGCTGAGCTCACTACTTTGCTTGAGCAATGGGAGAAAGAACACGGCAGTGGGCAAGACATGGTCCCTATTCTCACCAGGTAAGATCTATTTAGCAAGGCTCTAAAGCTGAATATCTGAAGTTACATGAGAGTGCCTTTTACCATGTTTTTTCTTGAGGTGTTCACATACCTGCTAACCTGTAATTAATTTTCTTGGTCTGTAAAATGAACTGTTAGTGTGGTAGTTAAATAAAAACTTTCAGTGAGAAATTTATATTGCAAAGACATCTTACACAGACGGTCTCTAAAACATGAATTTAATTCTCTGAAATAGCAGAAGTCAGGAGCATCGTTAAATGCTTGAAATAACTTTGCTATCTTCACTTGAAGCTTGTAAAACATTAGTCAAGATGGGAAGCAAGGTGTGAGGGGTTTGAGATTACAATGACATTGATCAGGTTAAATGAAAGGGTGAGCAGGATTACAGGAGGAGCTATATTGAGAAGATAGTAGTGAAGCTCATAGGGCTTTTTTAAAGTGAAATTTTAAAACTGATTGTGTTTGTTTTTTAAGCTGTGTGATGATTGACTGGCATTGTATTGTGAGAAAAATATTCCCTGGACCAATAAATTACTTGGGGCAGTCTAGGTAACACCATTAATTATAAGACAGTATCTAATACAAAAGAAAGGTTTGAATGATCAGTTGCATTTGTGGTTTCCCAAGCCAGCCTTCATTTGGGCAGACTGACATTACTCCTGCTTTAAGGGGAGATTTGCAGAAATTCCCCCAGTTTCTCACAGCTCTGCTGGCAGATCCGTGGCCTGCCTGCTGTGTGCAGGACTCAACTGCTCTGCAGGTCAGGAGCAATCCAGGTGCCTCTTCTGCCTTGTTGGGTCAGACAAGTCAGTGCACAGAGCTGGAGTTGGCACTGGGTGGAAGTAACAGGAATCTGGTGGAGCTTCTCTGCTCAGGTCTGTGCTGTGCCTCACCCACTGGGCACAATTTTTTTGCTGTTCTTACTGCATTTTAAAAATAGCAGCACAGCAGAGGGAGATGAGCAACAGAAAGCCAATCCTAAACACTTGAAAATTAGTGGGTCTCTTGAAAATCATGAGACAGGTTTTGGTGTATCTTTGTGTATTGTCTGAAGGAAATGTGTGTTATTTCAAGGCTTTTTCTTGTAGGCATAGCCAGAAATTTACTGTATTCTAAGAAATTTAAAGACATTTGAACAAAACATGTTTGTTTTTTTTGTTTTGTTTTTTGCTTATAGCAGTCTGGAACTTCTTGCTCCCATTCAGCTCCTGGAGCTCCCTACATTATTTATGCTCAGACAAGTCTGATAACTGTTGATTCTCAAGGTTTCTGTGCAGCAGGCAGAGTGGTTATGAATGGTGAAGGCTTGGGTATTTTTGCTTAAGTGGATATAGTACAGATTTATTTAAGGTAGCTAGAGGATTTACTGGCTTTGGCCAGAAGTTAAAATCAGAAGTCAGATTTACAGTGCTTCAGTTATCAATGAGAGCCATGTTTCTGTTTGTAGGGGAGAATTTTAGCCATTTAGATATTTAGAGTTTGCTGGTAGAGATGCTCCCGAGGAATCCTCACCAGCTGAGGCTTGCATTGGCCAATGTCCTGAGGCAGAGCAATGTCCTTGCATATTGGTTTGGTCTTAGGGCAGAGGGAGCTGTGGTCATGCTTTTTGGTGAGTGATATTTCTCTTAATTCCTTCCTCCTTGTGAGCTAAATGGAAGAAATTTAATACATGTGGTTTTCAAAAATATTGTCAATTGAAATGATCCTGCAGTAGTGTTACTTCATGGTTTGGATGCAAGTCATGTTCAACCAATCAGGCAAATCCTGGCACTCAGATACTGAATCTTTGATCAAGGGAGTAAATCAGCAGTTTAATATCATAACTTCATCTCCACAGACCAATCATGTGGTGGTGTGGGATCCTAGAGCACCTTGTGCTGTTCTGTAAAGGTTTGAGTTGGTCATTCATGCCAGGTGATGGCACAGGGCATGATTAGCATGGCTTTGTTGTGCCATCTACATCACTGGGGGCCTTGCCAAGCTGACATACTACTCTGCATACCCCTGACCCTTCCTTCCCCCCTCCCAAGCTGAGCTCAGTTTGTGGCAAGTGAAAATGAGGATCTGACTAAGTTTCCAAAGACAGTTGTAAAGAGAAGAAAAATTAGTTAGGAGTAAATGGCTCCATGTAAATCCTACATCTTCTCTGCAGACTTGGAAGTGGCTGCAGAACCAGTATAAAGCCAAGTGAATGAAGGAAATCTTGAAACCTGAATAAAAGTTCTGTGGTTTTGTGAGTTGTGTTTTGTTACATCCCTGTGTACCAGGTGCCTATGTTAGAAGGCAGGAATGAGCTTTGGTAGTTATTTGACACTCAGTTGCTTCAATTGAGAATTGACAAATCTGTTGATCTAGATATATTTATCTAAGTCAAGTCACAAACCACCTTTGTATGTGTTAGTTAAAAGAAGGGTATTGTAAGGAAGCTTGATTTTCCTTTTCTTCTTTCTTTGAAAATCAATTTCAAAGAGGCAATGCTTTTTTTTTTTTTAACAGTCCCACAGTTGTGAATAATTGCCTCAAAACCCTCCATAATTAGTGCTTCTCGTTTGTTTTCCATTGAGCCTGTGATAATGTTGTTGTCCCTGAAAGCACTGGGAGCTGGCTTGCTGTTTGGCTGCCTACCCAGACAGGATGCACTGGCCAGAGTGTTGTGCTCACTTTCCATGCTGCTTGTCTGTCCTTTCTGGCACATCACCAAAATGCTAATTATCACCTCAAAAGACCTGACAAGGCGAGAGTGCTGCTTCCCAGCTCCCCATTTGTCTGAGTTTTCTGTCAGCAAACATCCCTCAAGCTATTAGTTCTCATGGCAAAAAATGAGGAGCTGGCAGTGGAGTATTTAAGTAACTTGCTTCTGCCAGAATTTCTTGAGAGCTCAAGCTGTGCCACCTATTATTAACAAGGGACACAATTTGCATCCTTTTACAATCAGGCTTATAAAAAGTAAATATTGGAACCGCACAGGATCAACAGTTTGTTGAAAGATAATTGTCAGATCAAAGGCAAGCAAGAAAATTCTCTGCTCATTCCCAAGGAGCTAATTTGCTGTTCCTAAAATCTGGCAGGAGTCATCCTCTGTCACACTGGCAAGTCAGTGCAGCTCAGAGAGGCAGGACTAAGTACACTTTTGCCTGGGAACACTGCATATTTTCTGGAAAGTAACAGGAATGGAGTAGAAGTCAGTAGTGTTCTGTAAGGGAAATCCTCTGAAAGACAAATATTTTTCCAGGGATTACTGCAGCCTTCCAGCAGTTTTCCTTCCCCTGTGATAAACTCTGCCTAGATAACTACTCTGAGGTATTAAGACCTTGTTTTAAAATACTGTGCTGCACATAGATACTACCTCCCACTATGGACCTCCATAGAGGGGAAGGAATCTTGTTTTATACCAAGGAAATAAGATTTAATTTCCTAGTGCTTTTTCAATTGAATTGAGTGCTCTTTATTTCACCTCAGAGTGCATGTATTTCTGCTGTACCACTACACAGAGAAGGACAGTGAATGACTATGGAATTATTTATTGCTTGACCATGAGATAATTTTCCTCTTCTTGATTTTGTGTAAATAAAAATTAATTCTCTTACTGCTCATTCTCAATGAATTTGAGCATAGGATTTCTTATATCTGCTGAGGCTGCTTCTCAATTTAGGGGAAGGCATAGCTCAGAAACAACTCAATTTTGTTTTTCTGATACAGAGGAGCATTGAATGTGTTTTGGAGGTCTATGAGCAGGAAGCTGGCTGAGTTCCTCCTTGTCTTATCCGTGGTGGTAGTTGACACATGGTAAAAAGTTGATAACTGAATAGAGGTTACACAGCGCTTAATAAAAGTATTTAATATTTATTGAATAATTATATTTATATTGCATTCAACAACACAATTGAAGTTTAATGTGCAAAATAACAAAAAACTGTGCAGGCAGTTTGAACAGCTGCCCCTGCACAGACTGAACAGGGAGGACTAAGTCACCTGTTCAGGATTTGCTCTGCTGCCAAGGACAGACACTGTGGTGGTGAGAAGTACTGCTCAAGCCCTTTATTTACTCTAGCTCTCTACACTGTGTTGTAGAACACCACGAGGAGTCTAACATGGGTAAATGAAAGGTGTTGGCCCTTCAGAGTGTCATGTTTTCATCTCTGGGGTGTTGCTGCTATGGGTTCAGTGTGTTTTGGTGCTAAAATTGAGATGACTTAGTAGAGGCCCTATTGTGAACAGTCAGAAATCCTCTGGTGACACTGAACACTGGGTGAAAGCTGATGGGCTGATCTGGAGTGCTCTGACAGATCTGTGAATGAGGAGCTGTGCTCCAGCAGTGTGAACTCTGCTCACTTGGTGTTGTTCCTGCTGCAGAATGTCCGAGCTGATTGAGAAGGAGACTGAAGAGTACCGCAAAGGGGACCCAGACCCGTTTGATGACCGACACCCAGGTAAGGTGTCCTGAGTGGTTTTGGCAGCACCAACTGTGTCCCAGTGCTTTCTTGGTAGCTCATATTCAAAAGTAAACAATTTTTAGCCTGGATGTGCTAACTGCTGATCGAGGCCTGACACTTGTTTTGCACTTGTTGTGCTCTGTAGTGCTGATACTGGAGTCGGTTTGAAGGTAGCAGTTTAATGTTAATGTTGACATCTTCAGATAGGAAGATGAGTGTTTTCCTGTTTTCCTGTTTGCCCCACAGGTCGGGCAGACCCAGAGTGCATGCTTGGTCACTTACTGAGGATACTCTTCAAGAATGATGATTTCATGAATGCGGTAGGTTTGCTCTGAGAACTTTCTCTGTCAATTCCTCATACCATCTTATTGCTTTTATTTCCTTTGTGCTGGTTGACCCTGGTACTTGTTTAATATTTATTTTAGTAGTGTCAGAATTCTCTTTTCCATAATGCTGGTTTTTAAGACAAGTTTAACTCATTTGCCCCTGTTAAAGTTGACTCAAGTAAAGGACAGTTCATGAGCTATTGGAATGTGTGTAGCAACAACTGAATTAGTTTTCAAGGTTCATCAGTCTCTTTAAAGAAAATGGAGCTTCTCTAATACAAGTCAAAAACCATAATTTCTTTCTATAATGGAAGAGGGTACCACTAATTCCAGTGCCTTGTTTCTGAGTGCTTGGAACTGCTGAACTGCCTGCAGGAGCAGAAGAGCATGTCAGCTCTAGAAGAATCAGGCAGAGAATCAGAAGGCAAGATTCTGCCTTCCCACTTGTGTTGCTAACCTCTAACATGACTTAATAGCTGTAATTTTGTTACCTTTGCATCCCTGCAAGCACCTGTATCAGTACACATGGCTGCAAGGATTCTGACAGATGGCTTGTGTGTCTCTCTCTGTGTTAAACTGCAAGTGATAAGCAAATACAGGTGCAATTAAAAATGTGCAATTTCTCATGTTATTTTTTTCTTTAGTTTTCATATTTGCACTGTTACTGTTACAATTTTTCAAGGTGCTTGTCTCTAGAAATCAGTTCAAGATCGATATTTAGTCAGTGAACAGCAGATCAGAGGCTCTCTGCTCCTCTGAGAAGTCATTTCAACTTCTGAGGCATTGAGGGAGCAGGCTAAAGGCTGCTCATGTTGAGATCCAGGGTTTAGACTGGCATTCCTTACGTTATTGTTTTGCTGCTGTGGGAGCCATAAGGCTTTCACTGCTCTGGGTTTGGTCAGAGTTGAGTTTCAAACCAGTGCTGTTCCTGTTCTTCTCCAGCTAGTGAATGCTTATGTGATGACAAGCAGAGAGCCACCACTAAACACTGCTGCCTGCAGACTTCTGCTGGACATCATGCCAGGACTGGAAACGGCTGTTGTCTTTCAGGAAAAGGTATCATCTGTACTAAAGCTTGAGTTTTAAGCTTGGTTTTATTCTGTACTCCAACAAGACTTCCCAAAGGAGAAACTGGTAAAAAGCCATTTTGAAATCCTGTGTCTGAGAGCAAATCGGTTCAGTCTTACTAATGGTTTGGGACTTTCTGCTCTTGGCTTGTTCAATTAATCAAATGTTGGGTGTTTCATAGCTTTCTAAAGTGTGATGTGATTAACTCAAACAGAGGAGCTGGAACTTGCTGTAATGTTCTGAGAATTGCTATAATTTGAATTATTACTTTATAGGCCTGTGAATGGAGCAGGCTGTATAGAACATGGAGGACTTGCCCAGTAATCCCCAGCTCTGGCAAAGTGATAGCTTTCCTAGAGCTAAGTGATAAGCAAGTCATACTTTAACTAAGCAGTCTAAAATCCACAAGCTTTGTGGGGATTATCTGGAACTGTGATGGACAGCTGAATCAGACTTCTGCATGTTGACAAATGATTTGTTCTGAAGGAATGCACACAGAGTGGAAAGTGAGGAGAAAGTGAATTTCACTCAAGCCACAGTTTCCTCATCTGTAAGAATTAAGTTTTTCTGAAGTTTGGAAAGGAGGTAGTCCTTTATATAAAAGTCCTAAATTAATTTCTCTCCTATTGGAAATATGCATATGAATTCTAAATCCTGATAAAAGGAAAGAATCGTATGCTCCCTTTGTGAAAGATTAGATATGAGCTCTTTGTGATCTGTCTAAGGCTGAGGCTGGGAAGCCTTGATCAAAAAACAATTTAAAACCAAAACAATAGTTTCCCATTTGAGGAGAATACAGCTATTTCCAGAGACCAGAGCTCTCTGTAAACTGAAATTTAATTAAGTTTTGCATTTAGGGACTTTTTTCCTTTTGACTTGAGAATATCTAGAGCTCTGTTCTGGCACTTAGGGCTCCTGTACAACGGAGGCTTTGGGCAGAGGGTGCTGTTCTCGTCACAGAGGCCCTCTAGCGACCAAGGGGTTTCACAGCTCATCTGTTAGAATTGGATTGCATGAGGGCATTGAAATAATAATGCAATTGTCTTTAAATATTTAACGGGCAACTCTAGAAATCTGTAAGCTGAGGGTTCCTGTTAAAATGTGCCTCCTCATTATTGCTTTTCACTGATCTTTTATTGTATTGTACCTATTATCCAAATTATGTGCAAGATTTCTGTCATGATAATGATGTGTTGTTGATGTTTCCAAATCCAGTGGCAATTCAGAGGAAACAAATGAATCTTTCATTCTGAGTCACTGTCTTTTTAATAGTCTCTTTTAAATTTAGCCAAATTTCATTTTATTTGATGTAAGTTCAACACAGATTCTTTGAAATTTGCTAAATTGCTGGAGATTTTTATTAGTAAAACTGATTGGAACTTTGGGCTTGTTTTTTTGGACTAATTCATACCTGTAGTGTTTTGCTGCTTCCTAGGAAGTACTTTGACTGGCCATTTTTTGCTGGTGTGCAGATCCAAATACCTGATGCCTGGGCATAGTTTCCTGCAGCTTAAAGTTCTAGATTTTAATTTTTTTTTTTTTTTAGTTCTAGTTATTTTTGTTCATTACATGCTTGGTAGGCATGATCGTTGCTAGAGATAAGAGAGAATTCTTCCCAACAGGTGCTTTCACTGGGACTGAGAAGTTAGAGATGAAATGTAACAGAACTGGTTTCTTGTTTCCTCCCTTCTAGGAAGGAATAGTTGAAAATCTCTTTAAGTGGGCACGAGAGGCTGATCAGCCACTAAGGACGTATGCAACGGGGCTGTTGGGAGGAGCTATGGAAAACCAGGACATTGCTGCAAATTACAGGGATGAGAACTCACAATTGGTAATGATCTCTCAATCGCTTTCCCTTTGTGGAGTACAGTTACCTCTTCATAATTTTTATTTATGGGGAGCTCACATTTATGGGTTAATATATGAGTCTTACAATTGTTGTAGTACTATCTGTAAGAGTTGTGGTTTCCATCCTTTCCTGACTGAGTTGGAGCATGCAGCCTGATTATTCTGTTAACAGCAGTTGTATTCAAAATGCCAATGGAAACCTAAGAAGTCAAGTACTTCACTTTTTAATGAGCTTGTATTCATACTTTCCTTAAAGAAGAATTTTCAGAAGCTCTACATCTGTAACTATTGCACATTGTAATTTGCCCACCAGAGAGAGGTTTTAAAATGAAAGGTAAGTCAACATGGAGACAACTATGCTGAAATTGTGATGACTTCTCTTCTAAATAAGAAAAGTAAAAGCATGACCTTTGGTTTTGTGGAACTGCAATTTATCAAAGCTGCTGCTTCCAAAGGAAATGTTGCCTTTATTTCAGGCTGGGCAGAGATGGTGGAAGGATGCTGCAAGCTGGTATGTGGTTCTGTTAGCACCAGTATAGTTCATCTGGTTCTAATGACTTTCCAGCCACTTCCTTCTCACACAGGAAACATGGTGCTGATATTTTAAAATGAAAGTAGCTGTAGCAAAATGGATTTAAGTTCTCTCACTTATTTTGAAGTTGTTATTTCTCTGGGCAAATGTACACCACAGCATACTCAGCACTTTATGCTGTGGAGGGGTTACATGATAATAACAAAAAATATGGCAGAGGTGAGGTGCATGATCAAAGCAAGGAGTGTGTTCTCACGAGTGCTGCTTTTCTGAAACAGGTGGCTCTGGTGCTTCGTCGGCTCCGAGAGTTGCAGGTCACTGAAATGACCACAAAACAGGAAAACAAGCGCCCCAGTCCTCGGAAAGTGCCATCAGATCCTCTGCTGCCCCTCGATGAGGAGGCTGTGGATATGGACTATGGGGAGATGACAGTAGATGGAGAGCAAGAGGAGGTTTCTGGTGATATGGAGATCTCCTTTCATCTCGATTCAAGTCATAAGACCAGTAGCAGAGTAAACTCTGCTACAAAGCTGGAGGATGGAGTACTGAGGAAAAGCAAATCAGGGAAGCAGCACGAAAGAGACGGCTTCCGGAAGGCCAAGCAAAAGCTGGGCTTCTCCACCTCGGAACCGGAGCGCATGTTTGTTGAACTGTCCAACAGCAGCTGGTCAGAAATGTCCCCGTGGGTGATTGGCACTAATTACACACTTTACCCCTTGACTCCTGCCATAGAGCAGAGGCTGATTCTTCAGTACCTGACTCCCTTGGGGGAGTACCAAGAGGTGAGCATATGACGGTGGGAGGAAGCACTCTGTGCTCCAATTCTCTGTACAAGGCTGAGTGGAATTGTGGGGAATATTGGCAGAACTGTTGTATCACTCTCTAATACTTCCTGTCGTGATTAAGAATGGTAACTTTTCCTCAGTTGTTGATGACTTCTAAATTGATGAAGTCATTAGTTTGAATATTACTTGATGGGTAATAATCAAACCTGAACCTAGCAGATGTGTGGTCTGGTAGATGGAGCATGGCCCTGGGGATTTTGTCCCATGTTCCTGCCAAATTTGGTGCTTGCTTCCATGAAGGTTTGTTTGAAATGCAGACATTTTTTCCTGTTTCCCATGGGGGGATATCATAGATTCCTGCAAGTAAAAGTCTGAGGAAATAATCAACTTAAAATTCTAAATGAAGTGGTTTGTGTAACCTCCGTAGTAGTTCTGAGGAGAAGTGACAGGGCCTCTGTTATGCAGGTGCTTTTGAAAACCGATATTACTTAAATGGACAAAAGAATGTGGCTGTGTCAGATTTACCAAAGTGTGTTTCCATTTTCTTTTTTTTTTACATTTTTTTTTCATTTACCTTAGTTTGTAGCAAAACAAAGCAACACAGTTTTGCTTTGTGGTCGATGTTATGTGAGTGCACATGTGTGCCTTGTTCCTGTGAGAGCCAGAGAAACCATGACCCCCTAACACCCTGCATGCAGCCTGGATTGCTTCACATGCCAGCAGTAATAGGCTATAAAAATAGGAATTACTAGCATAAAGGTGTTACAAAGAATGATGCAGAGGGTTTTGGTTTGTTGCCCTGCTCTCCTGTTTTTTCTGTTCAGTTGTTGGGTAGTTGTCTTTGCACAGATGGAAGGTGGAGCCTCTCTCCAGGGTGGTATCTGTGTGGACTTCCATAGCCGCACTTGGAGGAGAGTCTTAAGATTTCCGTGTGGCAGCTGCCATGCACCTTGCTGCAGTCAGCAGATGTATTACACGAGGTCTGTTAACCTTTATTGCTTCCTATGGATGGAGCTGGTTACCTCTGACCTCTCATAACAGGTATCTGCTAATAGGGGAAATTTGGGGGTTTGAGAGAGTATAAACCAAAAGAGACCTTGTCATTCTCATGAAGCATTCAGCTATGTTCCATTTTTATTTTTCTCAGCTGCTACCCATCTTTATGCAACTGGGATCAAGGGAGCTGATGATGTACTACATTGATTTGAAGCGAACCAACGATGTGCTGCTCACTTTTGAAGCCCTTAAGGTAAATTACTTTCATAATACATAAAATATACCATAAGCATTGTAAAAACATGGAATATATACTTGCTATGTGTCAAAGGCAAGTGCTCATCTACTTTAGGCTGGTGTCTTGCAGCATTCCCTAGGATTGGAAGTGGCTTTCACTCAAAGGCATGGCAGTTTTGGTTTTTCAAGTGTCAAACACTTAAAATGAAAAAGCAGGAAAGGAAAGAGGGAATAAAAAGACCCTAATTGTGCAGAAAGGAAGTTCATGAAGTTCACCTTTCATCTACCTATTTGGAGATGATAAAAATTCCTTTTTCTGTCAAATGATTGTGTTCCTGCTGCCCTTAGCTGGCTTTCCTGAGTTATTCCACTGCCTGCCATCTCAAAGGACATTAAGTGAGGGAATAAGGAGCATAAACATCTTATTCCCAGAAGTCCCAGCATGATATCTCTGAGCTCAGAGGTTGAAATACTAGTTTTGTGTCAGTAGTCTTTCTTTAAAGTTACCTCCCCAAGGTAAAAAGCCACACAAAATAACCTTATTCAAGCCAAACCTGCAGTGCAGCAGCACAAGTTAAACTTTTCTGTGCACTCTTTCCCTCTTTAACAATAACTTCTCTACCTCTGATCCTCCAGAGTCTACCTCTCTGTATCTTGAAGGAGCAATGTTCCTACAGTAGCTGTAGGTTACTTCAGTTGGGAGTAGAGTGGGGTTTACAGTGGTTCTTACTGTTTCCTCTTAAGGTGTAGGTAATACAGAAAAGCAATATGCAGTGCAGTGTGCAGTATGCTTCAGTGCAGCTGCAAGCTTCCCTTTAATGACCTTTACACCTCATTTTGTAAAATTCCTTGTGTCAGCAATATGTCATAATCTAAATATGAATGGAAATTTAAATTGTTAGTAGTGATAATAGAAAGTGAGTGAATTTGAAGACAGTAGAAAGACCTTGAAGTGGCCTATTGGATAATTTCTGAGTTGCTCTGCTTTTCTTGTATTTCTTTTGCAAGATGTGTAGAAAAAGCTACCACAAAAGCGTCTCTTTTGGTTTTGTTACTGGGATAAATACTGCATTGTGGATTAAATGTAGGGAGGAGGAAGTGAGGTGCACAAAGCACAGAACAATTACTTTTTCTGCCACCTGTTTTTCTGTGGGATGGGCATGGAATTGATGACAAGTTTGAAGAATCCTAGTCTAATCTGCTTTTATGATTCCTTAGCATTTGGCATCGTTGCTGCTACACAACAAGTTTGCTACGGAGTTTGTTGCTCATGGAGGAGTGCAAAAGTTGCTGGAGATTCCTCGTCCTTCCATGGCAGCAACAGGAGTGTCCATGTGTTTGTATTACTTGTCGTACAATCAAGATGCTATGGAGAGGGTGAGAGTTGTTCTTGTACTGTAACTGCAGTAATTCCCATCGTTTCTCACTGTTTCTACCCGTGTTCAAACAGTGAATAAACATCTCCTAAGCTTAAAAGCAAATTTATGTGAATGATTGATATATGCAGAGGCATTAGGAGGTATATGGATAATAGTGTCTTGTTTCAGTTGTGTGTATATGAATAACTGTGTTGTTTCAAGGGTGTGGATTTCAGTTCCTTCAGTTCAGGGAATTAACTGAAGACCTTATCAACATTATCTCAATACTTTAGTCACCCTTTTCATTCTATTCTTCCCTCTTTCCCTCAAAAAATCCCAACAAAAACCTCCTTCATTCTCATTTGCCTTTCTTTTCCTGTCTGTTCCAATGGACTCCTACACCCGGGATTGTTTTAATCCATGCATGGTTCCAGATGTTCTGCCAGATGTTATCTCCAGTATGTTCAGATGCCAGGTAGAGCAGATGTCTGTGGTACATTTTGGATTTCAGAGGAAGCCAGCTTCAGAGTACAGTCCCTTGTCAAGTAGTCCATGCCAGACCTCAGGTCTGAAGCTGGTGGCACTGTATTCTTTGAGTACATCCAACACCAGCAGAGAAGAGATGGTAAACTCTGCTAACTTGGCACACTAGCTGGTGCCAGCACTTCAGTTGCTCTTGTCACTGACCCTGACAGAGGGTTCCCCGTTCCTCCTCAGGAGGAGTAAACAGAGACATGCACAAGTGCAGTTCTGAGCACATGGTCTGCACATCTCAGAGGCCTGGTCTGAGTGCAGGGAAGGACCAAGCCAGTTGTCTATTTCCAGAGAAAAGTGGAGCTTTAGACTTGCATTTGACAATCCTTGCAGTTCCCCTAGGCTTCAGTGCTGCCAGAGTTTGCTAGTACCTCAGCATAGCATATGGTACTTGATTACACTGAGCAGAATTTGTATTTCTTCAGTGGAAACTTGTCTGCCTCAAACAAAGCATTCTTTGGACATGTGGAAGTGGTATGGAGAAGGACTGTCTGGAATATACTACACTAAGGCTGCTCTATTCATTGTGCTTTGCTCTGGGGATGGACCAATTTCTAGTCCTACATTGCCAAATCATAGCCTTTATTAGTCTAACAGCAGCTTTTTTACTGGTCTGGAAATGGAACTTTTTATTTCATGTCTCATTTGTCCCAGGTTGAGCTGGGAATAACTGATACTTGTCCTTTGCTTCCCAAAGTGTCTTCATTCTCCTTGGACCAAATCTCTTACACAATCTATTTGAAGGCCTCCTCAGGAATGTTCTTTTGCTTTCTAGGTGTGCATGCACCCCCATAACGTGCTTTCAGATGTAGTGAACTACACGCTGTGGCTGATGGAGTGCTCCCATGCCTCAGGCTGCTGCCATGCCACCATGTTCTTCTCCATTTGCTTCTCCTTCCGTGCTGTCCTGGAGCTGTTTGACAGGCACGATGGGCTGCGGCGTCTGGTTAACCTGGTAAGGGCTGTGCCTTTACGTGGGGAAGAGGGGTTTAGTGGCACATTTTGCCCCCTCTAAGTGCAACTGTGGAGAGTTTTGTTCTTTGTTTGGTTTTGTTTGGGGCTTTTCCTCCTCAATTCCCAAGAGATGGAGAGGTGGGTTGAGTTTTCTAAGCAATACTCACATTCATCCTTTTATCTTTATTATTTTGATTTTTATAATGATGATATTGTGTAGAAACTTTCTACCCTTTGGGAGCTTATTTTGGTGCAACTCCTGGGTTAAACAATACTCACTCATGCAGTGGTGGCTTAGTGGTAGTCCAGATGTTTCTTACCACTGCACATAGATGTGCACACTGTTGGATGTGGATATATGCAGCCTTGTTCCAGGAGGGGAATGGCTGTGTTTGTACTGCAGGAACCACGGTACTTTCTGGGCACAAGCTCAAGGCACTGTTCATGTAGAAAAGCTGCAGTGTCTGCAGGCTGTTGCTGTGCACTCCTGCAGCTTGGGCCATGTCTAACTCAGGGACATCAGTGCTGCAGGGTGCAAGCACACCCTGTGGTGCCATTTTATGCCTAATAGTACTCAGCACAACACTGCCCCCAGACCTACACTGATGTGACATCTTTAGCCAGGAAAAAAGGAGGCTCAGGGGTGACCTTATCACTTTCAACAACTACCTGAGAGGTGATTGTAGTCAGGTGGGGGTCAGTGTCATCTCCCAGGCAATGACTGACAGGAGGAGAGGACTCAGTCTTAAGCTGTGCCAGGGAACGTTTAGGTTGGATGTCAGAAAAAAATTCATTGAAAGAGTGATTGGGCACTGGAATGGTCTGCCCAGGGAGAGGGTGGAGTCACTGTCCCTGGACACATTTAAAAAAGACTGGACATGGCACTCAGTGCCATGGTTTAGTTGATGAGGAGGTGTTAGGTCATAGGTTGGACTTGGTCTCAAAGGTCTGTTCCAGCCTAGTTCGTTCTGTGATTCTGTGATTTCTGTCTTCATAGATAGGGAAGGAAGGGTATTGATTTTTATAATGATGATAAAAAGTAAGCAGTTTTGGCTGCTTACCCACACAGAGACCCTTTTCTGTTCAGGCAGCCTTTGTCAGCTCTCAGTGTGTTCCGATGTCCTGTACAGCAAAGTCTGTACAAAGTCCTGTACAGCGTGTTTGGGTTTGGTATGAGAGCAGCTGAGAGCTGTAGATGCTTTTTTTCCTGAAGACTGAGCTGATGAAACCTTTTTCCCCACACCCACCTTCTTTCTGAAGATAAGCACTCTGGAGATCTTAAACCTTGAGGACCAAGGAGCCCTCCTGAGCGATGATGAGATCTTTGCCAGTCGCCAGACGGGGAAGCACACGTGCATGGCCCTGCGCCGCTACTTCGAGGCTCACCTCGCCATCAAACTGGAGCAGGTGAAGCAGTCGCTGCAGCGCACTGAGGGTGGCATCCTGGTCCACCCACAGCCCCCCTACAAGGTGAGGAGCACACTGCCAGCTTTTCACGTGGTTGTTGCATTTCTCAATTGAATCCAAACTGCAGACATACCCTTGGAAGCTGGTGCAATAACTAGGGAGGGTGCAATTGTTTTATTTGTGCTTCTTTCCTGTCACGTGGAATGGCCCTCTAATAGGAAAATGCAGAGGAGCCCTTGAGGTTTGCAGGTTTGCCTGAATTGCATTTGATTAAGGCTCCTGCTGATGTGCTGTGGTTCCCTTTCCATCCCTGATTAACCCACAGGCAGGTTGGTTTTGATACTTGTGGGGTTTTCAGTGCTGTGAATCTCTGAAAGGACAAAATCTGTGTGTGTATAGAGGTACATAATGCTGAAAAACTCAGAAATAAGTTTAATTTGATAATGATAACTGAAATGTCTTCTGGACACCACTATTTTTAGAAATTAGCTATGAAATGCAGATAGATAATGATCCAGAGTCTTGGCCATGATTTTTTTTTCCCTGATTTCTCCCTGCAAAGCTGGTTTTGTTGGTTTGTTTTGGGGTTGTTTGTTTGTTGTTTTTAACTGGATTTTATGGCTGCTTGTTTTGAGAAAGTACATTCACCTGTGGTTTCTGATTTAATTTATGATGATTTTCTGGAGGAACTAAAATAAGAAAATATGAGGGAGTTTCTGCTTCTGCAGAAATCACTTATTTTCAATAACTAAAGAAATGTATATAAACTGTTGCTTTCTTGTGTTGTTAAAAATACTAAAAGGCAAACTTGCTAGGAATTTTTTTTATGCAGTATGTTTGGTAATCAAAACTTAAAACTAATTGAATATTTTTAGCAACCTTTTTAATATTTTAGCATAAATGTATATTGAATGATGGTGTAGTAACTGCTAGATTAGTGGTTTAAAAGCAGAGTAGAATTTTAATTTAATGTAACTTTTCTTCTTAAATTTGTCTTAGCTTTCTAAGACTGTAAAGAAACTTAAAGGATATTATCCTTAAGCTTATTATTGTATATTATAGTGACAGATGCTGTATTCTTTTATAACTGGGGAGTAAACCAGAAAGTAAATACTTAATCTGCAAGACACAGTGATAGTCTAATCTTATGAATGCAGTTTTCAGTTAAATCCCAGCAGTGGGGGATTTGATGTGCAAGTTTGTAACCCTTGTGATCTAATGGTGTCCCTTCCCTGCAGGCCTGCTCCTATACTCATGAGCAGATTGTGGAGATGATGGAGTTCCTGATTGAGTATGGTCCAGCACAGCTCTACTGGGAGCCAGCAGAGGTTTTTCTCAAGTTGTCTTGTGTCCAGCTCATGCTTCAGCTCATTTCCATTGCCTGCAACTGGAAGACGTACTATGCAAGGTGAGCTGTTTGCTGTAGTGCTCTCTTTGAGTGCAGCATTTGTGACTCTTGGGCAGGACATGGCATTTCCAGATTTTCTACCCTGACAGTGCTTATTGAAACAGGCATGTGCTGGTTAGTGCTGTTAGGGCCTGTGCTGTGGCCACACAGTACTTGTCAAAGCTAACTCTGGGGAAAGCAGGGCTAAAATTTTAAGGCAGAGAGCAGGATGTCAAGAAATTTCTGAGGAGCCAAAATGCCTTGAGGCTTTGATTACTATGACACTGATTTCTCAGAAAAGCTTCATCACAGTTCTCTGCTTCTTTCTATCTGTCTCAAAGTTTGTTTACCTTTTTGTAAAGAGAAAAGCTGGAAAATGCTGCAAGGAGAGGGTGAAACCAAGACATATCTTAACCCTTGAGCGAGGTGGACCAGGGCTCCCTCCTCCTTATTCCTGCTGCCTACAGGAGCTCCTTGCCTAACTTAAATTGAAAGCCTTTGAAATCTGTTTTGCTTCTGCAGTTCCTTGCCTGCCTCCCACTCTCAGGTTGCACTCTCCTGGGTAGTTTGTGTTCTCCTGTTTCCTTCTTTCTGCAGCTGTTTCTTAATTGCTACCTAGGTTAACTCCTACCTTTCCACACAGGTTATAGATCTCCTCTTTTTTGCATTTTTCTTCTCTCTCACCTTTTGCTGAACATTCCTTTTCACCTTTGACACACCTGTGTATTTCTTAAACTGGAGCCTAAGTTGGTGTCTTTTTGACTATCAGAGATGTCTGGTTTGCTGCTAAACAGTTTCCCTTGACTTCAGAAAAACTTCCTTCCTAGCTAGCTAGTGACAGAGTATTTTAGACAGCAGTGTCTCCCAGCTAAGATGTAGAGTTAGATTAGATTTAGAAGCTTAGTTTAGAATGCTTTTGTTAGTAAGTCCTAACATCCTTATTTTTATAAATCCTAAATTACTGTGCTTTCAGGAGCCTGTGAGCCATGTGGGATAAATGTTGGCAGACTGCAGGCAGTAGTGTGCTTGTGAGCACTGCCTTCTATGGAGACCAGCCCTTTCCATTCTAAAATCAAAAGGCACCATCAAATGCAGCAGATGTAACTGATTTACTTCCATTTCTTGGAGTGTAGAGTAAATGGAATACTATTTTATATTATTGAAACAACTCTGTACATGCAATTCTAAGTTCTTCTGTTGCTGTCTTCCAGGAATGACACAGTACGATATGCTTTGGATGTACTGGCCATCCTGACTGTAGTTCCTAAAATCCAGTTGCAACTGGCAGAACCTGTGGATGTGTTAGATGAAGCTGGATCTACTGTTTCCACTGTGGGTAAGCTGAATATAGTCCTAATGACTTACATTTTTATCAGTTGTCTTCTGCTACGTGGGTTTTGCCTGGCTGTTCCTCACCTACGGTGAGACAAGGGTTAAAATAGTTCATGTACTCAGAGCTACTGTCAAGGATGCAAATAAATGGGAGAGTGCCCTGTGGTTAAAATTGTGTCATGATTAGCACTGTGCTTGGGTTACAAACTTAGAGGCAGGTCTTTCTCTTGCACTTGTTTTGAAGAGCTCAGTAAATACAGGTGGAGGCAAATACACTTTCGTAATGGGACTATTAGGTTTCCTCAGTTTCTCAGAAATTTAGGTCCCCTGAGGATATGGCATTTGAGAGTAAGGGAGAGGAGCAATTATTGCTGTGTGAGTTATGCTCTAACTGGTTACCTCAGGTTCAGCATGTAAATGGGTGAGATGTGCCTGGATCAGATCCAAGGCTTCTACTTTAACTGGAGCCTCACTTTTATTTTTAAGAGAATAAAAATAAAAGGCAAGCAGCATACTAGATACAGGCAAAAGACAATTTCTTTTGCACAAAAAGTCTCTAGGCAAACACCAATTCTGTGAGGGTTTTGATATTCTGAAGGAGACATGAAACTAGCAGGAATTCTATGGGGAAAAAAGTCACCCTAAAGTTTCTTTTTTTGCTTGATTCCTTTTGAAGTTGTGATATGATTATTTTGTCCTCAATGACTTGGTCCCCTTCCTTCCTCTTGATGTTTACTTTGTTAGTGTTTATACAAGAGAGTTGCTCTATGCAGTAGGAATCAGAGCATGTCTGTGCATCTTGTTCTTTTTACTTGTGGGCTGTGCTTGATCACCACATCTAAGAGATTGTGTGACACTACCTACTGATGATTAGATGGAGGGCCAGCAGTGCAGGAAAACACTTTGCTAGGGAGGTAGAAGAATATGTCTTAGATTAGTTAGCAGAACTTCAGTAATTTCTGGAATTAAGAGAAGTACCTATTTTATTCACATTTGTTGGAAGACTCCCTTACTTCTCTGATCAACTTGTGTAAGATACATTTTAGAGTAATAAAGAAACTACTTCTTTCCCTCACTAGGTATTAGTATCATCCTTGGGGTTGCTGAGGGTGAGTTTTTCATCCATGATGCTGAGATTCAGAAGTCAGCCCTTCAGATCATCATCAATTGCGTGTGTGGCCCAGATAACCGGATCTCCAGCATCGGGAAATTCATCTCTGGGACTCCTCGTCGAAAGCTTCCTCAGGCCCCCAAGAGCAGCGAGCACACGTTGGCCAAGATGTGGAACGTGGTGCAGTCCAACAACGGCATCAAGGTGCTGCTGTCGTTGCTGTCCGTGAAGATGCCGATCACTGACGCAGATCAGATTCGGGCACTGGCCTGCAAAGCCCTGGTGGGGCTGTCACGCAGCAGCACCGTCCGGCAGATCATCAGCAAGCTGCCCCTGTTCAGCAGCTGCCAGATCCAGCAGCTGATGAAGGAGCCGGTGCTGCAGGACAAGCGCAGCGAGCACGTGAAGTTCTGCAAATACGCCGCCGAGCTCATCGAGCGCGTCTCGGGGAAGCCCCTGCTCATCGGCACGGACGTGTCACTGGCACGGCTGCAGAAGGCGGATGTGGTGGCCCAGTCGAGGATCACCTTTCCTGAGAAGGAGCTGCTGCTGCTGATTCGGAACCATCTCATCTCTAAGGGCCTCGGGGAAACAGCGTCTGTCCTTACGAAAGAGGCTGACCTGCCCATGACTGCAGCATCTCACTCTTCTGCCTTCACCCCTGTTGCAGCCGCTGCCTCTCCGGTGACTCTGCCCCGCACGCCTCGCATAGCAAATGGCATCTCGGCCCGTTTGAGTAGCCACACTGCTGTAGGTTCCACTGCCACCTCTGTCCATGCTCAGGCGAGGCCATCTGCATCCCAAGGTCCACCTGCTCTTCCAGGCCCTTCTTACGCCAGCAACTCTCCTCTGATTGGCAGGATTAGCTTTGTCCGGGAGAGGCCATCTCCCTGCAACGGCAGGAAAATCAGAGTGTTGCGACAAAAATCGGACCATGGCGCCTACAGCCAGAGCCCAGCTATCAAAAAGCAGCTGGACAGACACCTTCCTTCCCCACCCACACTGGACAGTATAATCACAGAGTACCTTAGGGAGCAGCATGCCCGCTGCAAGAACCCTGTTGCCACCTGTCCCCCTTTCTCACTCTTTACTCCCCACCAGTGTCCTGAGCCAAAACAGAGGCGCCAGGCGCCCACTAACTTTACCTCACGGCTGACCCGCAGGGCGGCCTTTCCGAAGTACGGAGGGGTGGATGGTGGCTGCTTTGATAGACACCTTATCTTTAGCAGGTAAGGAAGAAAACTATGTTGTTGCTCCCTCTCAGGATGTACCCTGTGCCAAAAAGCCTTACCTGGATTCAGGCTGTGCAGTCCCACGGTGGAGTATCCTTGGAGACAAAAGTGTTTTCATTCACAGTGACAGTGAGAGAGCCTTGGAAGGCATTTTTTTTTAGTAGCTGTTCTGTTTGTCTTGTCCTTGGTGCTGACCCTTAGTACACAAAGCACACTTTATTTTCAGTAGCAACATTGACTAATGAAGCTGGTAGCTCTTTGCTCTCCTTTGGAAGGTGAGTATGTAGCACCAATCTTATGAGTGTTACATAGCTTGGAGGATGATTGGCTGACAGATGCAGGACAGTGAAATCTACGTTTTGTTCTTGCAACTGCATCATCAGCACCACTAGTTGCTTTTTTATGTGGCCTTTCCTGAGGTTAAACTGGAAGGTGATGTTAAGTTTATGAAAACAAAGGTGAAAGCATCTTCACAGTGAAGCAGTGTCTCTGTGGGAAGTTATGATGCCAGGATATTGTTTGGCTCACGTGACATCTTGTGCTAAGAGTTTTAGAACTGTCAGGAATTTTTTTGCTAGCTCTCTGTACTTACCCAGGTGTTGACATTACAGGTTTTCCATCAATCCAGCTTTGAAGATGGAGTCCAAGTGCTTCAGCTTCATGATGTGCTTTAACAGAAGTACCACACAGTGGAAAACAAACCCTGAAAGATTGCAAGCACTGTTGTAGTACTTGAGCACTAGTCTTCAAACTGACACTTGGCTTACTCTACAAGAGTGCTATAACTTGTACCTGTGTAATCTTTAAGGGCTAGATTTAATGTAATCACACAGCATTTCAGTTTTGCTTCCTCCTTTGGGTTACCCATGTATTTTTGCCTTCTCTAGGTTCCGTCCAATTTCTGTGTTCAGGGAAGCAAATGAGGATGAGAGTGGCTTTACCTGTTGTGCATTTTCTGCAAGAGAACGATTTTTAATGCTGGGTACTTGCACGGGGCAGTTGAAACTCTATAACGTGTTCAGTGGACAGGAGGAGGCCAGTTACAACTGCCATAACTCTGCCATCACGCACCTTGAGCCATCCAGGGTAAGGAATCACAGACCTGTTCTGACTTTTAGCAGTTCTCACTGCCTAAGCCCTGGGATGTTCTGGACCCATCTGGATCTGTGCATCTGAAATGTACCCACTGGCTGCAGTGCCTGTTGTTGAAGTACTTAAAATAGTTGCATATTCTCATCCTTTTGAATTCTACATTTAGGGTTTTTTCTTTCCAAGATAATAAAGAAGATACAGAGTGGCCGTGTGCCTTCTTAAGAAATTAATAATATATGTCTGGAAGTGGAAAAATGCTTTAACTGGCTATTGCACATTTATTTATGTGTGAGATAAGATATCAGAGTTTGTATATATTTGCTGGAGAAAGAAACCTTTCTGGGGATGATTCTAGGAAGAAAGAAAAGATTGGTAAGAGAATGGGCTCTCCTCACAGGGCATCAGAATTCAACCATGGATCATCCTCATTTTTTCTATTGTTAACATCATAGATTGTTCCTATTGTCACCTGTAAAGTTTGTCTACCAAGGGCTCTTAGTTACACATAGTATTAGATACTTGTATTTTATCTCTATAGGAGTAGTATTAGGGCACAAAAGTCTGCTCTACAGTTTCTAAATTGATCTTGTATGTTAAAAGTCATAACCTCAATAACCTCTGTTTTCCCTGGTGTTCTTTTCCTTTCCTCAACTCCAATCTGAAAATCCAGGATGGTTCTCTATTGCTGACATCTGCTACGTGGAGCCAGCCTCTGTCTGCATTGTGGGGAATGAAGTCTGTCTTTGATATGAAGTAGGTACACTCTGATTCAGCTGTGGGGTGTGCTGCAGCTGGAAGAACCATTTGATACAGGAATAAACTCTGAAACAGAAAAGCACAGATCTCAAAATATCTCTTGTGAAGAATTAAATGTGTTCCCTTTCTTATGTTGGCAATTTCCCTATTTTATTTGATACTGAGCAAACTCTAACTAAGTTCTACCTTAAGTCCTGTTTCATGCAAGACAGATCACTAAAGTTACTGTTACTCATGAAGGCAAAGAAATGTATTTGTGTTTTTATTCTCAAGTTTTTAAATGATCTTGGCAATCTTTCTGTAGCTCATTCAGAATCCGACTAGCATGGTGGTTTGCATGATGAAATTGTCAGACCTGGACTGCAAACTTTTTAAAATCCATTGCAGTATTTACAATTGTTCCTTCCCATTAAAAAGTGGGTGGAAAACTCTTAATTTTTAAAAGTTTTGATTGTTGTCTACTTCAGTTGTAAACAGCTGTTTTGGTGTGACCTGTGTGGGGTCAGCTAGAGGCCTTTCTTCAGAGGAAAGGTTTAACTCCCTCAGGCTGCACATGTTTCAGTTCATGGTGCCATCCATTGCTGACTTCTCCCAAGTGTTATATTTATGGCAGGCTCTGTTGATGGCAGCTCTGAATTTGCTCCTGCAGTATGATGTGGTCAGTGGTAAAGGAGAGGGTTTTCTACATCTTTTCTCTGTTGTTGAAACCTGTGCTGGAGCTGTTGGGGTTGTTTGGGTCACGTAGAATCTACAATTCCTTGACTTCTTCACTGACTGTGCCTGCAGGCATTCCTTCCCTGATGACCACTATGTGGAGTTCAGCAAGCACTCTCAGGACAGGGTCATTGGCACAAAGGGAGACATTGCACATGTAAGTACCAGGGAAGCTCATGGCTGGGAAGCTCTGGCAGAAATACAATTCTCCATAGGATGTCTGTTAATTGATGTGAGTGCTTTCTTACTCTGTGTAACTATTGAGCTTCTGAGGAAAGCTTTGAAAGTGTCAAAAAACTTCTCCCTGTTCCTTAACCATCACAAGCAGTGTGGATGTGTTGCCTCTGGGCAAGTATCCTGGGCAATTTTAGATTCTGCTTTGTTTTATTCACTTAAGAGATCATGCAGGATTTTATTTTTTTCCCTCTGAAGTTGCTTTCTTAGCCTTCCTTTTCAGTAATTGTAGTAATAATGAAGTTCCACTGTAAACAGTAGCTCAGTCAACAGCTGTGGGAAATGACCTTTTAGAAATGTCCTCCTTTTGACCCCCCCAGATCTGCAGCTTACTTTTGGATAATTTAACTTTACTCCTGTATCTTCAGAGAGTATTCTTGTAGTGCTTTGCATGAATTCCTGCAAATTGGACAGACAAGGCTTCAGAGAACTTCTGCTGCTTTGCAGTGCTAATTTGCATTTATTATAGGCCCCATCTCTCTTAAAAGAGAATTTGTGTAAAGATCTTCCATGAAATATAACTTATTCAAATTATTTATAACTTCACCTGTTACTCTGATTTGTTTAAGTAAACTCTCCATTCCTGCCCAATTTTTAACTTGGATTTAGCTGGAAGTTTGTATATTGTGTTTATCTGGTAAACAGATTTGTTTTGCAGTTCTAGAGAATATTTTCATTTGTACGTTTGAACAAGAGCTAGGCTCTGAAGAATACAATCAGATTTATCTGAGGAGATGATCATAAACTCTTTGCTCTAGTTTAAAGCCCTTTTTATATTCCAAAAGTTTCTTGTGACAAAGCTCAAATTTTCCTTTCTGTGTAAATGCCAGGAATTTTAACTCATTTTCTGTAGTTTTGGGCCTTTTTTCCCCCTTGCTGTGTCTTTGGAGTTTTAATATTTGTAAATACCATCTGCTCTGAAAGCAGTTCCTTTTCTGAAATAGTTTCTGTCTAAGTGGTACCTTGTGATTGCAGCTTCCCAGTCCACTCCTCATAGTGGGGTTATTTTATTTGGAACTCATCCTGACTGTAGTGAAATGTGTCAGTGAACCTGCTGTAAGCCAAGCACTGGCCAAAACTGTTGTAAGGCTTGGTTCCAGCTGAGAAAAACTATTGAAGGGCTGGTAGGAAGGGTTATTCATGGAATGCTGTCACATGAAATGGAAAAGTGAAACGGGGAATGGGGTGATTCTGTAAGCAATCTAGGAAGGGGAGCAGGGGGATTTTAAGCACAGGTATATTACAAATTGTGACTAATCTTTCTTTTTCTTTTTAATCTAAAAGATCTATGATATTCAGACTGGCAACAAGCTGTTGACTCTGTTTAACCCAGATCTTGCCAACAACTACAAGAAGAACTGTGCCACCTTTAACCCCACTGATGACCTTGTCCTAAATGATGGTGTCCTCTGGGATGTCAGATCAGCACAAGCCATCCACAAGTTTGACAAATTCAACATGACTATCAGTGGTGTTTTCCATCCCAATGGGCTGGAGGTCATAGTCAACACTGAAATTGTATCCTTTGGGCCACTGTAGTAACTGGTACTGGGACCTCAAGAACTGGTATGGATGAACAAGTAGCTGTTTGCAGAGTTGTATTAATGTCTTCTGTGTTGCATGTCCTGTGGTAACAGGAGCTTCTGTCTGTGAATGAAGGAAGACTAGGGACTGTTAGCTAGTTAATTTAAATCTAGATTCTGCCTCTGATGCTGTCTAGAGAAAATACTTAATACAGAGAGAGAGCAAAAGAGATTTTCTTCTCTGATACACTCCATAGCACCTCAGCTCTCTTCCCATGTTTTAAGAAGATCAGCCTTGAAGGTACTGTAGTCACCTTTCTTGACTGGGAAATGGCATTTTCAGTAAGAGCTTTCTCATTTTGAACACATGGAATGGAATTGTAGTGCCAGTGTCCAACTCTGCTTCCGTCATATTTGCAAGACAGAGGCAATGAGGTTTCTTGAACACAGTTGGCCAGTTCTTTGTCACTTCAGTGAAAAGGAAATAGAAATTTTCAGTTGTTTTTTGCTCCTTAGCCTGTGTTTTTGCAGTGGGACCTCCGAACTTTCCATTTGTTACACACAGTACCTGCACTGGATCAGTGTCGTGTGGTCTTCAACTATACTGGCACAGTGATGTATGGAGGTAGGACTTGCCCCCTTACATCACTCTCCTGGGTCACCTCTTGTGAGATTTGTAGATGCTTGTTCAGAGAAATGTGAAGCTTCAGAGACTGTGTAACTCCAGGCCTTGCTGGCATGTGTGAACTGGATTTTTTCCAGGATATTCATGCTACATGTATTGCTGACAAAGACAGTTTTCTGTAACATCAGCAATATCACAACTGATTTGGAGATTAAAAAGCACCCTACTGTATAATGGCAGATCCAGTGATGCTTAAGAAAATAATTTTGTCCTCTGTATTAAGTTTTGATGATCTCTAGTATCAATAAAGCCATCTCTGGAAGAGTAGATATTAAATGGGTCTTGCCAAGCTATTAAATATAAAGAAAATTCATGGCAGAGTCTCATTTGATCTGAAGTTGATTAATGGTAGTGACTAATGGAAGGCAGATTTGTGGAATGATCTTTCCTTGTTTCAGCCATGTTGCAGGCAGATGATGAGGATGACCTTCTGGAGGAGAGAATGAGAAGTCCTTTTGGCTCTTCTTTCAGGACATTTAATGCAACTGATTATAAACCTATAGGTAAGAGTAAGAGAGGAGCCAATAGCTTTGTCTGGAGGTTTGAAGGTTTTTTGAAAGTTTGCTTAGTAACATTCCCTTCTCTCTTTGCATGTGTGAGGAAATAAACTGCTATATCCTGTTCTGGAGGAAGCACAGGAGTTGGGTTTAACACTGACATAATTTCAAGTATCATATCCTATTCAGTGTGTGACTGCCTTACTTGCTCCTGTTCAGCAGTTCTGGCTTTGTTTTCTCTCCTCTTTCCAAGCGAGGCATAATCTGAGACAGTAGGTCACTTGGCCAGGGTGGCATTGCTCTTGTATCACACAGGGCTCTTTTTATAGCTCGTGGAGCTAAGCTAATTGCTGCTGTGGACATAAACAAATGTGGCTTTTGCTGTTGAAGGGAGGCATAGGTCACAACTCAGTCCCTTTGTTGCCACCTGTTCTGAAGGATGATCTGTTGTTTACTGTGCTTAGGGAAACCAGTAAATGTATTATCAAGGGAGGAGGCACTGTGCAGCAGGTTAAGAGCTTACAGGGCTGTTTTTTGCAATGGTCTCCAACATTTCTATTCTTTGTTACAGGTTGAGTTACCTACAAACATGCATTTCACTCGTTTCAGCTGTTTTTTTTCTTGTCCCAAGACTGTATCATTTGCTTTTAGACACTTCTTTTTCAGTGAGCATTGGATAACCTGCAGTTAAGCACTGAGTTTGTTCTGTGGTGTTTTCCAGCTACCATAGATGTAAAGCGGAATATCTTTGACCTGTGCACAGACAGCAAGGACTGCTATCTGGCTGTCATTGAGGTAAAGCAACTGAAAGCAATCCTGGTCTCTGTAGCTGTGATTTGAATGCACTGCTTGTTTCTTTTTTGGAGTTCCTGCTGTTAAATTCACATCCTAAGCAGTGCTGGTGTTTTGATGGTGCTAAAGATTCTGTTTGTTTTTTATTCTGCACCCCCTGCAGTCTTATTTTGCTGCCTTATATTCCTTAAATTTCCAAACACATTTGATTTTCTTCAAACTTTTCCCACTTGAAAATGTACAGAGATTTTCCTTCTCATGAGCATAAAGAAAAATGAAGGTTTTTTCTTATTTATAGCAATAATTTCCTATAATTGCAAATTAAAATGAGCACCGTACCAAATGACTGGGAAAAGCAATCTTTCAGGAGCTTCCCACAGAGCATTTCTGTGACTCACTCTTTACTGTTCCTTTTACACTTGTCTTCTTAGCAAAATCCCAGAAGCTAAGGATTTGAAGCAAAAATTACTGAGCTAAACTTGTGGTTTGTTAGGGATGCAGTTCTTTGCTCCATAATATGTTCTCAGAACCCAATTTCTTGAAGCCTGATTATACACAGGTAGTAAGTGATAGAAAATCCTGTCAGCTTTATACTCTGTGAACAACTGATCCCTACAGACCACAAAAGCAAGTCAAGAATTTGTAGTGGGACAAATTTCGTGGTTAGCTATTGAAGCTGGAGATGACAAGGGTTGTGAGACCAAGAACCTTTTCTTTAATAGGAGTAATTGGAGATGTTACTTCAGGGAACATGGCAGGTCTTGAAACTAAAGAGACTCAGTTTTAGTGCTAATTGTAGCACTGCTGGTAAATGGGAGGGAAGGATTTTGGAAATGTTGCTGTGATGGAGATCAGATGTAGCATTGAACATTGAGAGCTGAGCTCGGTTCCTGGGGTTAACTTGTGTGTGTGCATCTCCCCTGCAGAACCAGGGCAGCATGGATGCCATGAACATGGACACAGTGTGCAGGCTCTATGAGGTGGGCCGGCAGCGGCTGGCAGAGGATGAGGAGGATGAAGAAGAAGATCAGGTGAGAAGCATAGCATTGACCTGGGTGTTCAAAGGTAGCTGTTAGCCCTCTCCTTGTGTTCATTTATTACCCAGAAAGTACAGAGGCCTCATTTGGCCTCACCTAATGTGAAATAGATCACTTTACTGTCAGAGTAAAGTAAGACTGTCTGTGCAGATCCTCTGTGAACAGTAACTTTGTGTACTGTAAACTAACACAATCATTTAGAGTTGATTTATTAATTTCCTTAAGTATTCAGTCTTGATCAGAAGCTTTGCTTTTTGTTCTGCTTTTTTATTTAAGTATTTCAACCACCAGTATAGACAGTAGTGCTTGAGGCTTTCCTTTTTTCAATTCCAGTTCTCATATTTGGACATAATTAATCACCAGTTTCTGAAAGAGACACAGCTTGTGACTAATGCAGGGAAACTGCACAGTACTTCTACACAGCAAAAGGTTTAAAGGATTTTGAAGAGGGCTGTAGGTTTGCACCGGGATATGTTGGGTTTCCTTCTCTGATCAGTTGTTTGATCTCTGGCAACTTGACAGAAGAGCTCAGAACTGCAGTAAGTGCCCCTCAGGGTGCAGCTGGTAGAATACACAGCAGCACAGAATGCTTACTTACTATGGTAAAGTGAGAATTAAAATTACACAGAATCAATTTGTAACTTTGTGTCAGTTGTTCTGGGGGTTTTTTTGGACTGGCAAAAACCTTATGCTTCCTGAAGATTTAAAATGCATTATTCTTTGCTTTTTGGTATCTACATTCTAGTAAATCATACATTTGTAACTCCTGTGGGAAAAGCTGACTTCACCTTTTTCCAAGGAGTGCCAGAAGGTGATACTTTGGTGTTTTTTTTCCCCCAGACTGTGTGGAGAGCTGAATTTGTGCTACCCTTTCTATCTCTGAATCTTCCTGTTGCTAGGTTAAAACTTTACTTTTTTAGTTCAAAGGACTGGAGAGCAGGTCTCAGGGAAGAGTAACTTTGTTTGCAGTGAGTTTTGGTTATTACAATTTCCCCCGTAAATCTGAAGATAAAGCAGTTCTGGTTTGGGTGTGAAGTGTGCTTTCCTGGCAGCTGCTACAAGGTTGCAATTGAAGTCTTGGCATTTTTTTATAATCGTTGGTCACTGTTTCTATCCTTAGATTGGATAGATTAGAAGAATAGAATTTCTTGGGAAGTGACAAAGAGGGAGGAGAGATTATTGCTCCCTTCTTCCTTTCTATATCCCAGCCATCCAGTGCTTGCCATGGGCCATAATTACTATTTCTATCTCCTCTACCACTGTTTTGTTCACTTTCACTATATTTTAGTATTCATATTTTCTTTATAAAATCTCCAAAACTAGTTTGTAGCAGAAATGGGTTTTGCATTGTGCAATGATTAACTAGCAGCTGTCAGGGCACTGCTTTGCAGAATCACTGCTCAGTGTTGACTTAAGGGAGATCTGTGTTTGTGCAAGGCAGTCAATGGTTCCAGGCTGTCACACCAGGTACCCAGCAGAGATAAGGGATCTGCCATCCATCAGGTGTGACTGGGGACACTTTCTGTCTTACAAATAGAGGTGGCCCCAGGCAGAATCTAAGTGTGCTAAAAGCTTTTCTGTGAAGCTGATGGAGTGTTCAAACAAAGCTGCTCCTGGATTGATTTGCAAGCTAAGAGTTGATTAGTTGTTATTGCATAACTGCTGCTTTTTATGGTTTCCATTTCTGGGGTCTTTACATGGTTCTTAGACAGCAACTTTTAGGGATGGCTACAACCAAGTTTCTTTAGTGAGAGAGATTTGATTTTAATATAAGCAACACTTATGAATCCAAATTCAATTCAATGTATGTATATCTAGCCAAACAAACTAAGCCACTTGCTCTTTGTCTCACAGCTGTTCTGTGCTTTTTCTTCAAGTTTGTTTTTGTCTGAAGTTTACAAAATACAGCTTTTGTCTCTGTAGAGACATCCAACATTGAGCTAGAATGAATAGAGGTTTTCCTGAATGAACACAGGTACACTTGTCTGATGAGAGGTTCCCTGATGGAAGGATTTTTGTTTGTCTGCATATCCTCACACATATGTAGGTGCTCAATATTTGCCTAGTGAGTTTCTGTGATTTAGCTTTTGAAAAATTTGGTGTCACATATCAAACTTGTTGGAACTTCTCACAGAGACTCTAGAACTCCTGGCTGAAAGAGGATGCTTTCTGATCTTTCATGGAAGTGGTGGTGAGGGGAAATGCATGTGAATCAACATGAATGTGGTATCTTTTTGGTCAAGGTTTGTGAGGCAAAAACTAATCTGTTTGACCCCTACCTCTTTACACCTTGACTTGGTGTGTATTTGGATTTTTACATCTGAATTACATGGGTCCATTGGTCCATTTTTGTGCCTGTACAGAAAGTAATGAGTATTCAGATAGAAGGGTGGCTGATAGGCAAGCCTTGCTCAGAAGTCCTGTGATGCACAATGAAATGGCTTTAAAATTTGTTCTAAGAGATAAGAACTATGAAGAAAAATACCTGCCTGACTTTTTTTTACCTTAATTTTTAATGCCTCACACTGTCAGTTCTGACAAATGCCAGCTGATGGCTCCATGACAGCTTTTTCAAAAAGCAGACTGCGAGTTTGTAAAATCAATCTAGCAGGGATTTGGCCTACAGATACCTTTCACTTCCTTCTGTAATTCAGGAAACAAAACAACTGTGTTATTCCTCCTATTATTCTCAAACCAACCTTGTATCATGAACTGATCTGCTCCATAAATTGCCCTCAAATTAAATGATGGGACTGGCTCAGTGGGTTGAGCATGGGCCTGGTGCAGTGAATGTTAGTGGGTTTGTTTGAAGGGCTGCACCAGTGTGGCCTGGTTCTTCCCTGCTGCTGTACCAGCCTTTCCAGTGAGATCCCTGCAAGGCTGCCTCTCCCTGGCTATGGCCAGTCATCCAGAGTTGCCAAGCCTTGTTAAACAGAACAAATGAATGTTGATGCTCTGTGGTCTGTGCTTCTGTGCACTGAGGGAAAGTGGGGATGTAACATGCTGGACAAGAGTCTGTTTGCTAGCTCTTTGGTGGTGGGTGTTTTGCTTCATAAATACAGGAGTGCTTGTCTTGAACTTCCATGAGTCTTGTGAATTATTTCACTACTGGGTGAGTATCCAAATGCATTCATCAATAACCAGCAGTCTTACTCACAAGTATTTGCAAAACTGTTCAGTGTACAGGGAAATAGGCAAGGGTTTCCTTTCTGTCAGTCTGGCTGCAAGATCTTCCTCTTTTTCCTTCTGTATTTGCCACTGTTCTGATACAACTCCTTCAGTTAGATTTAGTGAGAATAAGTTGGGTGTCACAGATCTTGGATCATCTTTTGGTTATTAGCTTGCTTTATTCTTGCTTATTTCTCTTTCTTGGCTGGTTAGTGTCCCCTGTTTCACTTGTTAATCTACTGACTTCTGTAGTGAGGCAGACAAGGAATTTCAGAGGAAGTGGCCCATGGGACATGGACAGCTGCCATGGGCTCTGAGTGGAGACTTCAGGTATATTATGTGCTCAGGGAAGCTGAAACCAAGGGAACCCAGAGTAGACTCAAAACTGTGAAACTGAAATCTGGATGAGGTGATCTTCTGAGTGGGTTTTAAGATTTTCAGTCTGTGCATCTTTACTTCCCTGTTTTAGCTTTTCTTTCCACATTAGTTGTTTAAGGCCTGTTTTTCTCTCTGAGGTGCGTGTGGGTGATGCTGCATCTGTAAGGCTCAA
Organism: Polioptila caerulea; assembly: GCA_013397295.1. NCBI lineage: Eukaryota > Metazoa > Chordata > Aves > Passeriformes > Certhiidae > Polioptila > Polioptila caerulea. The sequence goes on from VYXF01007697.1 coordinate 269,496, forward strand.
GTAGTGCCCTCAGTTTTTGTCACATTCAGAGAGATCTATGGCTTCAGCAGCACATTGCTTCACCTAGCTGTCCCTGTCCTATAAAGTGTGTTCTACTTCTTTTGCCAGACCTGAAGAACTGTTAATTATCCTGCAGTGCTTCTGGGCTATCGAAATGGTTGATGGTAGGTGTGTAATTTGTCTTTTTGCATTGGTTTAGAAAATTCTAGGTGATGGGAAATAAGGTTTGTTGATAAGGCAATGAAGACTCGAAAGACAATCACTGTCCTAACATATGTTTTAGCCAGGGTGGAGAATGTTTCCTCAGCTTCTGTGTGGTCTTTGTGATCCCAGTTTCTACTTTTATTTCAGGATTCTCCCCCTGTCTGCCTGCAACAATCATTCCAACAGCAATTCCACTGTACTTTATTGCTGTTGTTTGATCTAGTTGGTTTGTTTTTTTCATGTGAGCGCTTACTTGCTGGAGAAAGACCACACAGACCTTAATCCATATTGGCACAAATATTTGGGAATCATCAGACCATGGTGATGCTTTGCCACTATAAGCTGACTAGAATTATTTTTGTCACCAGGAACCCTAAAGTAAGGGTTTATTTTAGGAGCTGTTCCTGTAATATTTGAAGGTGCCATTTGATTTCAGGAATACTGAGGAATAAATAGTTTACAGAGTAATAGCTGTGAATGGGTATTTCCAGACAAATGTCTCAAATGATAATAAATATGTGTCCATTGCACATCTTCACAGAAATCTTTGAGCTTAGTTGAAGCTGGGAAGGCTGATTAAAGTCTATCAAAGACCTTTTTATATAACAGACACATCTTCTGAACAGGCATCCTCCAAAACAGCTATTTAAAAGACTAGTGCCTGTACTTTTTACTGCATTTCTAGATAGTGGCAAATAACTGGGACTGCTTTAGCCTATTCTGCTGTTTCAGAATCTATTTTCAGTATCTCTCAGGCAGTGCAAACAGAGGGAATTCTTGGAAAGAGAGAAGTGTTTGGAGTTTCCTGAAGGGCAGACTTAGTTTTATGGAGTAACACAGCTTCAGCAGAGATAAAAACATATTCTGCCTGTTCAGTGACATAAATCAAAGGTGTCCTTCTTCTTGGCTAACACATCTTTCTAGAATTCCCACAGTAGTTGGGATCCAAGTAAATAAAAGCTGCCTCAGCTGTGATGAGAGATGCCAGTCAGAGGCTTGAGAAAATAAAGGAACCAATTCTTGTCCATAGAGAGGGAGTTCATTTACCTGCCAAATTCCTAAATTCCTTTATGCATTATTGTCATGGAATTAAAGGAATTAATTTATTTCTGTAAGTTAGAGTGTGAGATCAGTGAGAGAAAGGAAAAGAAGAATATTGAGAAATTGTGCCTAGTTCTGTACTCCTTTGCATTATCTCTGAGCCCTGCAGCACAGAGAATATAATAACAGTCACCTTAGAACCCCTTTATCCCAAGGAAGGTACCAGCTGTGAAATGATGGCTTTCACATGCCCCAGAAGGTTGAAATGGAAACATTTCTTAGGCAGAACCTGAGTTTGCTCAAAAGAGCCCCACCTGAACCTCCCAATCCATGTGAGGCCCATTCCCTTAAAGCTTTTGTCTGTCTGTATCAGGGATGGTTTGTCACTCATCACAGGTAAGTAGTCATTGTTAGACAAGCTAAACCTACTTACACAGACTAAGAGATTAACTGCTTTTTATTTCTTCACTCCATGTTTTGCCTCTGTGACATTCTGTACGCTGTGTGCTGTTTCCTGTTTTAAATCTGCACATACCTACACCTGCATAGAAGCCTATGGTAAGATTCCTTGCTTGTTACATTTGGTAACTTCTGCACCTTCCCAGGCTTCTACATTTTTAGCTTTGTGACTAATGGCTATGAAGAAGTAGAAATTCTAACTCTGAAGTAGCCAAGAAGGTAAAAGGAGGTGCAGCCCTGTAGTGTGAAAGAGATGAATACTTGGAATTAATTTACTGGTACATAACAGGAATTATGGGTCTGCTAGCTGAGGGGAAGGATGGACACTAGGTAATCTAGGATGTGAAAATCCTTACATGCTTGACCAAGGAGTCTGTTTGCTATATTTAAGCTTTTTTCCACTACCCATTGTCCAAGAGTGTTAAGAAGTGTTTGAGGGGCAGGAATTGGATAGAAACTCTTAAGTGACTGAAAAACAGACATTGTCACTCTTGGGGATGACATAGAAAAGGCCCAGAAAGTACCAACATGGTACTCAGCAAAGAGTACAATTGTTAGAAGGTATGACAAGGGGATTGTCTGTGGAGGAAGATAAATTACTAGAACAAGGAGAGACTTACTCCTCTGTGTGAAACATTCTTCAGTACACCTGTATTTGAACAAAAATGATCATAGGTCCTTTTTTATGAAAGCAAAGCCCCTTCCCAAGCTGGAAATAGGGAGTAATTAAAATAATACTGATAATCTGGAAGGGATCAGATTACTGAAGTTGCAGATTTGCTCTAGGAGAAATGTGGGGAAGGAGGGTAAAGTAAAGCAGTAGGCTGTTTCTTGCAAAAACAAATAAATGAACCAAAATAATGAGACTATGGGAAACATGAATTTCTTTAAAAAGAAAACAAATCTAGATGAAATAACTTCTAGAAGCAGATGTTACATCCAGGTAATTTGACTTGGCTAAAAGTAACCAGAAACTGAGCTGAAACATTTGAAGTAGTGGGAAAAGCTTTCCTAACATTGATTATTTGTTCTGCAGATAGCGAAAAGAGAGGTGAAAATAAGAATAGTTAGAGTAACAGCATCTAGCATGATTCAGACTGAGAGGTGCAATAGAGGTTGTGTTTTCAGATGGAGGAAGTGTTGCTGGAAAGCAGCTGGAGGTGAGAGGTGCAGCTTTGGAGGTGCTGATGGGAGGTGAGCAGGCCCTGGAAGCTGGGCAGAACTGTTGGTGTGCTGCTTGGCTTTGCACTGTGGATCAGCTCCTGGTAGAGGGAGAAAAAGTCAATGGTTTTTTTTCTCTGACAGATGAAGCATTTTCTAACAGCTGAAACCATGTCAAATAAGTGAAAAATCAGTGACATGGAGATCTCAAAACTGAATCAAAATTTCCAACCCAAATATCAACAACTGAAAAAGACCTATGGGGTCTTCCTTTGGCAACTAAAGGCCAGCCTAGTGTGAATTTGAGAGATTTTGTAATCTGTAGTGGAGAAGTCTCAAATTCTGGTCACGTGGTCAGAAAAAAACTTTTGGATTCAAGAAATGTAAGAAAGCTCTATAAAAATGTCTTGAGAGTGTTTAAAAGTAGGCTGGTGTATTTTTATATACTGCAGATCTGCAGTGCTGCAAGTCATACTTCCTGGAAGGACTTTGTACATACACTAGTTTAATGTTAGAATATATTACAGAAATATGTTAAAATACAAAGGTTAAAGTTCTGCTTACCTAACATGTATTTTGCATCGGTTTGAATAAGTGAAATACTGGAGTTTTCCTGAGCCTTTGAATGATTTTTGAGAGGTGAACACTGGTGAGTATGCCAAGTATCAGTAAGCTTTACTACCCAAAAAAGGCAAATGTGTTAATTTTGTACGTGCAAGATGATTGGTAAAGGGGAATGGTAAAAAAGTCAATGATGGTGGTGACGATGAAAGCTTATGAAGTGCATGCCAAGAAGTATCAAAGAACAATATGGCAGAAAACACATAATGCTTGAACAAGTGCAAAGGGGGTTTACTAAGCTCTGAAAGGGCTGTAAAAACTAGCAATATGAAGAATTAGGTCAAGTTGTTCTTTTTTTTTTTGTTCCAGATCAGCCACCCCAGTATCTGCCATTCTGTTAGGGGATGTTGTTTAGCTTTTTCCTTTGGGGGTTATAAATGGTAAATTAATTGAACCAAATCTACTCTGCTTTCTGGAAGCAAACTGGTAGTGAAGTTACCAGTAACTTGCTTTGAGATGATCTCGAGATAGTCCTTTGCTGTGTAATCAACTTCTCTGATTCTGTAAATTTATGTCCAGGTTTTCTTGTACTATTACATCTCTGTAAATTTTTCCTACACAAACCTGGTTATGGTTTGGAATAGTCTTGTCTTTTCTTGTGACATGGCACAAGGGTTTTTTTTCTCTGCTCTTACTCAGAGTGCTTGTTTGAGTCCCTGGAGAAGGTGTGCCATTTTCTCTCTGTGTAGGGATCCCTTAGATGAGAGACAGTTGTGGTGTCTTGTGAGGATTCATCCTGGGTCCTCATGAGCAGCCTGGATATCCCTTACACGTGGAGGTGTTGGGCTGCACCTGGCACTGCCTCAGCCCTTTGTGAGCTGTGTGTCCCAGGGCTGGGTTGTGAGCAGAAGCTGTGGGTGCTTTGTTTGGAGAGCTGCCCCAGGCTCTGCCCCAGCCAGCAGTGCTGCACTGGGCCTGCAAAGCTGGGGCTTGGCTTGGCTCAGAAGCTGAGGCAGAATTGATTTGCCTGTAGCTCAGCAGAAGCTTCACAGTGTCCAGGTGGTGTCTGGGTACTTTAGGACGTGGTGAGGAACAGGTTTCCTCCTCCTGGTGAAGATGCTCCTCTTGAACCCTGTGATGTGTCACCCCTCCTGTAAGAATGTCACTGCGTGTGTCACACTCACGTGCACATGTGACTTCTTGTAGCATGACTTACACACTGTTTTGTTTTACCAAGGACAGATATAGTTTGCATCTCATCTTGCTGTTCTTAGGTGGTTCTAAATGAATGTGGCCTGACCCTAATCACCAACTCCAGATTAGGTAATTGAAACTGTAAAAGTGGAAACATTTCATTTTTTCTGTTTGTATTTTCACAAGTTATTTTTATTCACTGGTTGATAGAACCCTTCAAAGTTAATTTGCAGCTAAATATACAACCTTTCTGTGTAATTTGGCTCTTACTCTTGTCAGCCAGAAGGGATTGTTAGTGCTATACAACTGTGTTTCATTTCATGCTGTACTTGAAGGGTGATATGGGGATAAATGCCTTGCCTTAAGCTTGAATTAGAATGTTGATGAAACAGTAATTCAGTTTCCAAGAAATACGTTATATATGAAACAGAATCAAATTTAGTAGTTTTGATATTTTGAATCCTTTTGGACGAGATATTTAGGAAGAAAATACTTCCAGAAATCCCACAGGTGTAGAAACACAGAGGGGACCTAACTAATTTCAGAATCCCTCAAGTTTTACCTACATGGACTCTTAAGTGGATCTTGTAGACAACATACTTTTTTCCTAATATCTACAGGTGTGTCTCTGTCTTCAGACACTGAGAAACTTGATTTTTTTAACAAATTGACAATCTCTTTTCTGCTTCAAAGTTGTTTCAACACTGAAAAAGGAAAATAGACTCCTGCCTTTTCAGTTTTTAATCAGCTTTTCAATTCTGAATAGAGTAATAAAATTTAAGACATTGGTCTCTCTGCAGATACTGCATAGAAGAAAAATAAATACAAATTATTAAGGCAAAGCTTTTATACTCAACTCAGTACATTTTATGGAAAATTATACCCAGTATGGCACTGCAGTTTCAGACTGAACTGCCAGTAAGATGTTTCCTCTCCCAGTGTGTATACAATTGTGTCTGTTTATCTGAGGACTCATGGACTCAAAGTAAAGTTGTAATTTCTTAAAATAAGCACAGGCTTTAAAACAGGTAGGTTTAAATTTTATATATAACATAAATGCTTTCATAAAAGGAAACTGTACGTGGCAAACCATTGCTTTTATACTGTAATCTGCATTTAAGAACATGGCACTCCTGGTCAGCAGTGAAGACTTGTCTGCCTTTTGCAAGTGAAGAAACAATACAATTTACTCAGGCTTTTTGGCTTTCCTTATTTCTTTTTTCTGTGACAGATGTTGGATTTGTGTGGGTGTGGTGGTTTTTTTATAGCACTGACTGAAGAAAAAGTAGGTTGGGAAGATGACAGTAAAGGACTTTCCTCTGTCCCTTTAGATCTGAAAATGCAGCAGTCTAAACAGTGGGAATGTGGTGAGCTTGAGGACCAAAGGAACCCTTGAAGCAGGTTGTTAGATATCTGTCTTAACTGCTTCCTAATTTTGCAAAATGTCTCCTCCCAGAACAAAGGGGCAGTTAGGACTGAATGAGTTGAGAGCATTCTGTTAGAGAAACAGGCTGGGACTGAGGAGATGTGCAGGTGGATTGAAGCCTTTCTTTCAGTCCTGGAACGCTCTGGAGCTCAGCTTGTGAAGGCAGTTTGTCTGGAAGAAGGGTAGCACTGATACAGCTCCTGCCCACTCAGTCTCATCCACAACACACAGATTTCTGGATTTCATCTGTACATTGAGGAATTCAGTTGCTTTACTGAATGCAAATTCTTATGGTTTGATCAAGATCTTGATCCACAGGTAAATACCAAAGATGAGGCTTCTGAGCTGCCTTAAACAGTTCTGTCATCTGAAGCTGAGTGATTCAGGGATTGGCTTAGGCTAAAAGTGCATTTCCCTACATTTTATACTTCATCTAAATGGCAGTGACAGAGACTGATGGTGCATGTGGCTTGGTGTCAAGTGGAGGTTTTGGTCCTGCTGAAACTAAAGCAGTTTGCACAAGACTAGCAGCAAAGCCATGGATTAACAGGTCTTACTGCATGTCCTTCTCAAGGGTGCATTGTGGTGGCACGTGTTGGTGGCCAGTCCTGGAGAGGAGGTGGAGCCAGTGGTACCTGTTTGCACCAGCATTTTGCAGTTAAGGTTTTGCAGGCCAGCAGGTGATCTGGCACGTGTGATATTCTGAAGCTTTGGAGGAGAGAGTGCTCAGATGGGTGATGGGAGAGTGTTTATAATGTCTGATGGCTGGATATGGGGAGAAGTGAAAACTGTAGGTTTTCTTTAGTTACTGTTACTCCATTTTACATTTATCTTAATGTCTGCAATGGACTGTTTTTACTGTCTTTAAAGGAGGAAGAGGAGCAAGAGGAAGAAGATGATGATGAAGATGATGATGACACAGATGACCTTGATGAACTAGATACAGACCAGCTGCTGGAGGCTGAGCTGGAGGAGGATGAGAACAACGAGAATGCTGGTGAGGATGGAGAGAATGACTTTTCTCCCTCCGATGATGAGGAGATTGCCAACCTCCTGGAAGAGGGAGATGAGGGTGAAGATGAAGATTCTGATGCTGATGAGGAAGTTGAGCTGATTCTTGGAGATAGTAAGTGTGCCCACCTTGGTGACCTTGTCCACTGCTTAAGGTCCTGACAAAGAGGCAACATCTACATTCCCCCTGAAATGACTTAACTGACTTGTCTCTGTGGTGTGAGTGGCAGGCCATCATGCTTGTTCACCTGGGGCTTCTCTTAGTGGCCTGCTGGTACAAACAGCTCCTGTGTGAGAGAACAGCTGTGCATTCTGGAGAAGGAGCTAGCTCCTTTCTTCAGGTGCTCCCAAGTGTGTGTGTGGGACCTCCATGTGAAGAAGCTTTGTCTGATTGCTTGCCTGTCCCTGCCCTTCAAGGGGACACAGGTTTAACTCTTACCTCACCTGTCCTTTCTGCCTTGTGTGAGCCTGTAAGGACAGAGAAGCACTTTTGGCCCTTGGTGCTGTTCTTTCTCTTTCTTAATTGCTTGAAGTGCAAAGCCAACATGGCTTTTCTGACTTCACTTCCTTTATTAGACTATTCTGAAGCTAACATAGCTTCTGGGGTACAATTTAAATTGTTCTTTTTTTTCTGGCATTCCACAAATACAGGGATTTGAAAATACAGTGTGTGTGTATAGAAAGGTCTGAACTCTTATGTACCAATAACATTTGGAAAAATGTTATTACACATGTTAGAAATGTTATTACAAAAATAAAAGTGAGTAGGATAGCATCAGGTTTGAGATTTGTGACGCCAGATTCTGTTCCCTATTTTGCAGCACAATTTTTGAGTATGTTCAGCCAAACCACTCAGTTATTTTTAACTTTCAGTCTGTAAAAATGGACATAATATAGTTACCTTAAGTTAAAAGGTTGGTAAGGATGAGTAATGACAGTGTGCAAGGTGTTAGAAGTCCCGCAGTGATAGATTGATTCCCATCTCAGCTCTCACATGAGTCTTCCCTGCCTGTGAGCTGGAGGATGAAGCATGCCAGGCCCCTCCTTGGCAGTGATGTGGCTGACAGACTCATCCATGTTTTCTGTGGCAAAATCAGAAAAATGTAGCCCAGTCATTTTTAAGGACATGGACACGTGAGGTTGCCAGAGTTATTCTGTGGGGTCACTCTGCTGTTCTCTAGAAGGAAATAGGTTTCTACTGTAGGGCCATATAGGATATTTGCACAGCTCAGTCATTAATAGCATCTTGCACTGCAACATTTTGAGGTTATAGGGAACTCTGTGTCCTAGTAGTGGACAGGATCTTCATGACACAACTCCACTTGTTTTTCCTCAGGGAATGCAGGGCCAGAAACTCTTCAGAGAGCACCTGGGGTGCTGCACCTTGAATTGTTCAAGGGGCAGAATGGCCAGGATGTTCAGGCCATTTCAGTAACTCTTCCTGGAACAAACCATAGGCTACTTGACAGGAATTTCAGGCGTGCTCTGCAGAGCACTGTGTTATGAAGTGGCCACATCTGTACATCATTTATGGATAGAGCTACTTGAGCAGAACTTCCATCTGTATGGCTGTGGAGCTGCAGCCAGCCCATCCTGTGGCTGTTAGGTTGCTTAGCAGCAATTTCAGGAGCATAGAGCAGGGAGTGCAGCTCTGCCAGGCTGATGCATGCATGGTCTTTGATGGGTTTGATGAGTGGGGTTCTGTAGCAGCTTTTCTGTGACTCCATCTGACTTCTTTCTGTTTCCCACCCAGCAAAGAGCAATTAATTTTTTCCTCTGCTTATGCTTGTTCCAGAATTAAAAGTAGTAATGGCACTGCCAGTGTAGCAAGTACTGGCATGGGTTGCATTTAGAGTGTTCTCTACTGGAGGTTCTTGCTGTATTGTGGGTGAACCTCCATAACAGACAGTGAGTGTTTCCAAAGCAAAATAATTCTGAGAACAATTGAAACAGGAGAGTGAGTGGCATTGATCCCTTGTGCTTTGGAAGAGGTTCTAATCCCTTTTTTAAAATAATCCATGGAGAGCCTTTTAAGTGTGAATTTGTTTTCCTCCCCCTCTGTTACCAACTTGGGGACATTAGATCTGTTTGTCAAAGCAGTTCATGCATTGTGAGGCCTTTCAAGAGCTTGTTCCTGGGCCTGGTGGGTGTAATTTATGAAATGCACATGTGTCATAGGATGGAAGAAATATACAGAATTCTCATCAGCAGCATGGATGACTCTTGATTCTGATTCCTCTTTTCTTCCATAATCAAAAATGGCAACTTCCAGGCAGGTCTGTGCAAACGAACTGTGCCAAGCAGTTAACTGCAGTCAGGTTTACTTGCAGACATAGAGCTCAGAACTGGAAGGTTATGTGGTGTACTGGGGTGATCCTTTCTCAAAGCTTTCCTCTAGGTTAAAAAAAAACCAAAACAACAAAACCCTCCCAAAACTCCCAACTTTGCCAGCTTCTCTTCTTCAGGGTTTCTGGATTTTTATCTTGCTTGTGCTCTTTCCCTCTTACTGTGTAAGTGTAGCTGCTGCAGCACTGGCTGGTGTTTTCTAACTCCCCAACGTGGCCGTGGCTGTTCTGGGAGCACTGATGCCCCCTCAGCTTAGGCTCAGTCTAATGGATGGTGAGAGGGAGCATCCCTTGCTGATCACAGTGAAAAGGCAGCTGGCTGATCTTCAGGGAAGAGGGCTGGGGAGGAAAGGGTTTGTGCCCTCTCTGCTTGCCTGTGATTTTTTTTTTCCCCTAAGGATAGAATCTGAGAAGGGGTGAACCTTCCAGAAGGCCTTTCTTGCCTTAACAGGCATTTTAGAGATCCACCGTTATGGAGATGGCTAAGTGGAAGTCTTGGTGTCTTTTTTCTTTTTCTTTTTAACTATTTTTAACACCCAGTTATCTGCTGCATCCAATGAATTCGCATAAGAAAAAGAGCCAACATCACCTCCAAGGTAAGGCAGGAGCCCTTTTGCTGCCAGAGCTGCTACCACTTCCCTCTTGCACAACTGAGGGAGGAGAGCTCTTATGTTTTAAGATAAAAAGCAACTGTGTGTATGTGTGTGTGACTGCTGTCCTCCAATCCCTTCCTGTCTTCATTCTGTACCGTGAAGAAAACTAGGAAACCTTTAGGAAGTGACCTGTAGTTAAATTCATTACAGAAACCTTTGAGTTACTAGAGGAACGTTCTAGTTGGGAGCATGTGGGTTGCTTCCAGCTTAGTGGGGTCCAACTCACTGCATAAGGAACTGATCTTGTGCACATCACACAGGAGCCAGGCTGGTGTGAAGAGCTGTTGCCCTTTGTTGTGCCCAGGAAGTTGTGCAGGCAGCTCTCTGCTGGTGTCCTCCCCACCTTGTCAGGGAAGGACCTGCCAGCTCCTAGGAGCTGCACTTGCTGAAGCTGCTCTCCTTGAGCCTCTGTTGTAAGCAGGGGAGGAGAGCTCTGGTGCAGATTTCCTGGCTGCTTTTGAGTGGTTTGGAGCACTGATGGTGCTGGCCCTGTCTGTGCCGGGGGGCTGCAGGGGTGACCATCTCCTGTGTGTCACAAAGCAAACATAACCCCGTGTCTCCTTTGCAGCTGACAGCTCCGACAACTCCGACCTGGAGGACGACATCATCCTGTCCCTGAATGAGTGAGGAGCAGCTGTGGGACAGGGTGTGGGCAGGAGGAGACCTCCCTTCCCAGCAGGAGACCAGAGACCAAATTGGAAACCTCTGAGCACCCCAGCCCTACTTTTCCTGGGAAAACCTGAGGATCTCCTGCCGATCCGCTGTGTTGGTTTGAGTCAGTTTGAGGCTTGGGGCTAAGTCTCAATAAAGAGACCTGGGGTTAGGCCTCATTTCTCTCTGCCTTTTTTTTTTTTTTTATTTTGTTTTTCATTTTAGGCTGAGATGACTCTTCAAGGAAACTTCTGAAGATATTTCACAATATATTTTCTTTGTATAAAGTTCTTTCCTAAAGAAAAGAAATAGTTTTAAAAAAAAAAAAAAAAAAAGAAAAAAAAGGCAAGTGTTCTAGTAAAGAGGGGAGACCTTTGTATTCCTGTAGTACCTTGTTACCATGGGGTAGGTTTGGGGAGAAAAATTGTTTAAAATTAAAAGAAATTAAAATTTATGCAACTACTAAGTGAAATAAGAGGATCATGGTTTCTAATACTGTTGAGGAGTGAGAATATTTTTATTTTAAATATGATTTTATTTTTAAAAAAGAAGAACTACAGGTGTTACACCTGCTAATGCACCAGTGTGCTCCAGATGCTTTTTGTCCTCCAGGGAAGAGCCCCTGCAGTGTTTGCTAATGTCAATTTGTGCTGTGGTACCAGCTAGAGTGGGAGGCTGAAATGTTGGCTGGGCCTAGTCAGAGCCTTGTATTCCTGAAGACATGGGAATCTGGGATTGAAGTTTGAGCCCTTTTTCTCCCCTCTGCCCTTTGTGGTTCAAGTTTTTTAATCTTTCTTTCTTTCTTTCATTCTTTTTTTTTTTTTTCCCTCTTGCCCTCTGTGTGGAAACTGCAAATTGAAGGCCTTTTTCTTTAATGTAAAGTGTATTTATTAAAAAATTAAATACAAATTCTGTCTGTGTGTATGGCTGTGGATTGTAGCCATGCAAAACCAGTGCTCCGTGTGCCTGCAGGGCTTGGCTGAGAGCAGCCAGGTGTAGCTGGAACCTGTCTGCAGTAAGGGAGGGCAAAGGAAACACAAAAGGGGGTTTGGGAGTGCAGCATGACCATGGCACAGCAGCTGTGGGTTCCAGTCGGATCCCTTTGCTTGCCTGACAGCCTGGAATTCATCCTCACCACACTGAGTGGGAGCTGGGTGATGCACTGGTGCTGGGCTGTGGTTGTGTGGGGAGGTGCTCTCTGTGTCCACTCTGTGGTTCAGGCAGGGAATTTGCATCTCCCGGGGTGTGCCAGGAGCTGTGAGCAGCCCCAGCTTCCTCCTGTGCTTTGGCAGTGCCCAGGCTGCCCTTGTGGCTGTCAGGGCACAGGGCAAATCAGCTGCTCTTGTGGGGGCAGGACAAGAGGCCCTGCCCTCAGAACAGAAGGAAGAAATGGCAGTGGAGTGTTTGACTTCCCAGTGCAGCACCCAGCTGCACAGCTTGGGCCTGTGCTGTTTATTCCCAGGTGTTCAGACAACATCCACTCACCTTCTAACCCTGTCTCTGTTTTGGCCACTTTCAGAATAGGGTTTGAGGCAGAACAGGGAACTGGAGACTTCTCACTCCTTGACACTACATCCGGTTTTCCACCATGAACTGCTCATTTCAGCTGAGGCTCAAGGTCTTACTGCTTGAAGAGGAAGGATTTCCTTTTTAACTGAGGCAAGGGATAGCTTTTCTTCCCCTCCAGCATTGCATCTACTTAATGCACTTACCCAGGGCTGCTTGTTAATAATTAAAAGGAAAGGTTCTGCTGCAACTTAAAATGGATAATTGCACCCTACACAGTTGATAAAGATGAACAAGTGACTACTACAGCATTTAAGACCAGCAATTGGAGCAGCATTCTGATTAAATGAGATAACTGAAAATCGGATATGCCACCCAACAACTGTGGAAGTAGCCTCTGCCTTATCAAGAACCATCCCACCCAACTTCACCATAGAAAAATGTTCAGCTCAGGAGGAGGAGAAAAAAAAAATAAAGCATGTACTCAGCTACTACTCCCAGGGCGATGCAGTGCCAGATGTCCACATCTTGTTCTGGCATTAAACCCCGGCTGTAATTGGCTGCATCTGCTGCTGGTTTGGGCCTGGCTATTTCAGAGACATTTACTGGCTGGTTTTGTGAGACAGAACCAAACACGTGGGATGGAGCTCCTGTGTGTGTGTGACTCCAACCTGAGGTGCTGTAAGTAAATGAGCCTCCCTCCCCTCCCACACCTGCCCCAGCCTCCCTGAAGCGAGCCAAGGGAGTGGGTTTGGGCCTTACCCTGTGAGGAAGGAGGCAGGGCCTGCAGGTCACTCCCCAAACTGCTGAAGCATCCCCCAGCCCCTGTCCTGGGCAGACCTGGCCTCTCTGAAGTTAAATACACACCTGGGGAAGCTGCCTGCACCCCATGCTACTGCCTTAGTTCTGGGGGTCTCATTGAAGTGTTCTGAGAAACAGGTAACTGCACCAACCTGAGTGCAAAGTGGAGTTCAAAACTGGGGACTAGCAGGGATTACTTTGTTTCTGTCAGGCCATAATTCAGCTGCTTGGTATGGACAGAATTCTCAGGATTTGGAAAATCACCTGCCACCCTGGCATCATGATTTAATCTATTTAAAAGCATGTTGCTTGGAAAGAATCCTGTAATCTTCTGGAATACTCACAGCACATGGCCGATGTGGAGCCATACAGTATTACTTTTATGCAGTAGTTACAGACCCTGGCTTAGGGGGTGGAAGGAGATTTAAATGTCCTGCCAGCTGGCTAAGTCTCCTACCTCTGCACCAGAGGGGAGCAGGGACGATGCTGTTTCCTCCCACGATGTGAGCAGAGAAGCCCAGCACAGCCTGTGCCCTCCTGTCAGGATGGTCCTCATTGCACTGCAACACCTTCCATGGAGCACAGCCTGTGGAATGCCCTGCCAGCACCCTGGGAGGGGGCAGCACATCCCTGCAGGGCTGGGGTTCAAAAATCTCCCCCAGGCCAAGGCTGGGATAGCAGGGTACCAAGTGTAGCTAAGGGTAATGACTGAGGCTCCTCAGCACTGGTCAGAGCACGTCCAGGGCTAGCCCTCATTCCTGTTTCAGTGGGAAAGAGAGCCAGCAAGTGCTGTTAAAGAGGCCTTGTAAGGCAGAATGTTTGCTGAATGGGTGCTTAGAATAAAAGATGGGGTACCTCAGGCTAAGCACAAACACTCTCAGAGCAGCCCATGCACCGTCTCACACCCATCCCCACTTTGAGTTTCAGATCACCCCCGAGGGGCCAGACACCATTACCCTGCCGTGATCACCTTGCTGTCCCCCGTACCAGGCTGAAAGGCACCATCCTCCCAAAAACAACCCCAGCACTGCCTTACCCAGCACCTTCCAGCATCACTGAGGGGCTCAGGCCTCCCACCCGGCATTCTTCTCCCCAGATCTGCTGCCCAGCCCAGTTTAAGGCCCCAGTCTTTGATGCTGTAAGATCCAAATGCAGAGTTATTTTGCTGTACCTGCCAACCTTTTTTCAGGTCTGTTTCTCTTGGAATCAGCCTGGATGCATCTGTGAAGGGAGGCAATGGTGGACATGGGTCCAGGAAGGCTTGGCACAGTCTCTTAAAGCCATGATGTGGCTCCCTTGTCTGCTGGGGTGCAGGGGAGGCTCAGATCTTCATGTCAGATGAATGTTGCTGCTTCTCTCCCACGTGTTTTTTCCTTAACTCTCCAGCTTCTCCTTTACACCTGTTAATTTTGGTAGGAGGGAGATTTGTTGGTCTCCCATGCTTACAACCACCAGCCACCTCTCTGGGAACAGAAATCCCATCACTGAAATCTCACTCAACCTTTGTCTTCTAAACAACCCTACATTATTATTTACTTATTTCACAAGGAAAATGGGAGACGGGGCATTTTGGGCTGTTCTTTGGCTTTGCCAGCAAACAGTTGCAGCTTTTATAATTTGCTGATTTTTTTCCTTCCCCTTCCGAACATTCACACACCGTAACACACAAAAGGCCACGGCACAGCACCACGAGCTGCAGCTTCCTGCCACCACCTCACTGCCTCAAGCTGCCCGGACACCTCCAAGGCAGGATACTCCCACAAAAGGCTCTAATCGCTCTAGGACCGGCCGCGAGGGGGATTTAACTGCGCTTGGTGTCAGGTAACACTGAACTGTTAGGATTGTTGACATTTGGCACCTCTGCCTTACAGCAGCACTGGGGACTCGGTCACGAGGGCGTGAGGAGTGTGAATTTTATTCTCATTAATAATTCTGTTACCGTGTGAAACCGGGGCAGCCCAGTGCCACCAGTGCAGCCTGGCTGCTGCAGGCAGTGGAGTTGCTCCTCTGCTCCCACAGCACATTCCCGGATCCCTGCTGTTCCCAGTGGAGCATTCAGCTCCTCTCTGACCCGTGCCTTCATGGAAGATGCATCAAGTGAAATGCAACCCCCCCCAACCCCAACAAACCATCCCACACTTCTTAATTAATAACCCATCATCAGCTGATGATGTCCCTCCATCTGCAGGGTTAAAAAGTGAAAAATAAAAGCATTAGACTGAGTTATGCTCCCTGCTAAGTAGGTCGTGACACCAATCATACCTGAGAGTTTTAGAAGGGCTTTTGGCAACCCTCAGCAAATGAGTTGCTGGGTCAGAGATTGGTGTGAGATAAATCTGGTTCCCCCATGAATTTGTTCACTTGCTTACCATGAGAACAACAGAAAACCACCTGCAAATCTAAAGAAACTTCAAAATGTAGCATTTTTAATCCCACACAATTTTCTCTAAGTCTCCTAAAAACTACAGGCATCATTTTAAAAAGCAAAAATATCCCCTAACAGAACCGTGTGGATTTTAACTCCAGCTTGGACTTGTTACCACATTCTTGTGTTGCTGAGCACTACGAGGGTCTGGCCACCCGACCAACTACCCCATAGCACAGACAGCAAAATCCACCCTGCTTTAGAGCTCAGATTTTGATCTCCAGTGGTTCCTCTGCTAAAGGTCACCTGTGGTAACAAAATGCATTCTCACCCAGACAGACATGTTTCTGCCTTTTTTTGTAAGCCTGCAAACAAATTTAAACTTTTGAAAAAAAATAGCCATTTATCTTTCAATAAAGGATTCCAGGTAGTACAACATGATTGACTGCAAATGGGCATCACCAAACACCTGCATGCCCCCAGCTTGTCCACATGTAATATGGGTCCAAGAGGGTTCCCCCTGAAATCACTATTTTTCCAAGAAGGCTTGTTTTGCCTTCTATACAAATTGGGAATGTCAAACCTTTTGTGTTTTATCCAAGAACTTCTATGACTGAGATATCTGCCAGGTGCTCTCAAACCTCACCAACCTGAATACAGGATCCACTCCTCAGTAGCAAACTATTTGCCAAGTATCAACTAATTTTTTGGTGCATATGAAAAACAATTTTATTCTTGATCAGGATTTGCTTCCTTGGTAGCTGGCTTTATGGGAAGCTTCTATTCTCAAATAGAGACTCAACAGCAAAGCATCCAGACTCAAATTTACAAAATAAAAAGCAAACAGGACAAAAAAAAATAAAAATTAGAGAACCAACTTTTCAGTCTCTGATACAGCACAAAGAACCCTCCTTCCCCTCCCACCTTGAAGGACACATACAAAGATGAAGGAGGTGCTCAAGGTTGGGATCTGAGAACTGAAGTGGGCTGGGGCCTCGCCTGGCCTGGCTGCTCCTGCAGCACAGGGAACTCACCCTTCCTGGGCCAGAAGAACTCGGATACCGCACAAGTTTAGAAATCCATCAGTGAACAAGGCTTTACTGACAACTTTTCATACAGTTAAAAAATAAAAATACAGAACAACAGCGGACAGTGTCACATATTAAAAACGAATAAAATGGGCTCTATTTAAAATTTTAATAGATATTATAGGTATTAAAATTAATTAGAAACTAAAAATCTTACCACTTTGGTCAAGGTGTTTTGAGCCTTAACCAAAATGATCAGCCTTAAAAACAACTGGGCTGTGTGACACACAAAGAAAACATGGAATTTGAAAAGACAGTGTGGGCTAGGCAGTGTCTTTGACTATAACTATCACCATATGTTCTTCTTCTAACTTCCCCAATGTCCTTAGTGCTGACTGGAGGTACTGCTGAGAGAACTCACAAGGAGGGAACGCGTAAAGCATGCCTGTGCTGTCCCTGCCCTTCGCCCCTCCCACGGGCAGGCTGATAACCCCAGCAGCCTGCTTCTGTTTCAAGTAGGAGACCAGATTCCTGAGAAGCCGTCGCTGCAAGCCAGGCTCTACCACAGGGAAGGTCCCCTCGGCCCCTGCCCCTGCCGGGGCGGACTGGGTGGCCAGGAGCACGGCGTAGCCGTTGGGGCTGCCTTGTTTGATGCGCCGGGTGACTTCATCCAGCTTGGGCTGGTCCAGCCGAAGTCTCTGAGCGATTTTGAGCTGCGTCAACTTCCCGCCGGATGAATGGTCTTTGAGGAGTCCGTTGATGACACCCAGGTCTCCCTCCAGGATGTGCATAGAGGTGGGGAAGCAGCTGTTTTTTAGCACAAGAAGCCCATTCCAAGCAAGTTGCAGTGTCTGAGCATATTCTGATAAATTCTTTAGCTTTTTGGTCTCAGATTTTGGCTCCTCGTGAGTTTTTGATTCCGATTCACCAGTTCGATGATTGCGTTCGCTGTCCCTTTTTTTGGGCTGTGGAGCATCAGCTGGCTCGCGATGGGGTTTCTCCTCGGCCGCGTGACGATTGTTCTGGAGGGAGTTGCTCTGCTCTTTCTCGGCTCCAGGTTCTGTAGTGTGATTCTCCTTGCGAGCCCTGTCAGGGCTGCGGTCTAGAGCTGGCCCACTGGCCTTTGTCCTGCTTCTGTCCTCGTAAGGCGAGTGAGTAGTCCTCCCGCGGTCACTGGAAAGACTCCGGCGTCTCCGCCTCTCTTCCCACGGTTTGGGTACGCTGCGGTCACCGTCGCTGCCCCAGCGCTCCCCGCTCCGGCTGCGCACGGACCGGCTGTAGCTCTCCAGGTTGTTCCTGCGTTCAGCGTTTTTGGCAGGGCTGGCCCACTCTGCCTCCACAAAGCTCCTGTCCCTGTCCGAGTACAGGAGGTGTGGAGGAGTCCTATCCCGCACCCTCAAGTCTTGCTCCAGGCTCCGGTGCCGGCTGTACCCGTCAGCCAGCAGCTCGTAGTGCACGGGGAGCGGCGCGGGCTGGTACTGCTGTGGGTATCTCGTCTCTTCTGCTTTGGCAAAATCCACTCGGAGCCTCCTCTCTGGGCCGCCCAAGGGAAAGCCCCTCATCTGCGCGCAGGCGGCCTGGGCAGCGTCCAGGCTCTCGTACTGAATGTAAGCGAAGCTGTCGCCCTTCACGTAGTCAATAGTCCTGATGCTGCCAAAGCGGTCGAACTCCCTGGCCAGGGCGGCCAGGGAAGTGCTGGGGCCAAGGCCCCCCACCCACAGCCGGGTGGTGGGGTTGGCTTTCCCGTAGCCGATTTTGATGGGGTTCCTGCCCACAACGCGGCCTGACATGGCCACCTTGGCTCGGTGAGCCATGTCCAAGTTCTGGAACTTGAGGAAGGCGTAGGCACCGCCCTGGCCACGTGCGGGGCGCTTGATCACCACCTCCTCGATGATGCCGTACTTCTCAAAGGCGCGCCTCAGCTCCACCTCCGACACGTTGTGGTCTAGGTTGCCGATGAAGAGGTTGCGGGTGGCTCTCTGGTCATCCTCTGGCATCAGGTCTTCTTCAGCCACAATGGGGTAACTGTACGGGCGGCCGCGCTCGTCATACAGCCCGTAGTAATCCAGGGCCCGCTCCCGCTCCCGGGAGAGCCCGATGGCGGCTGCTTCCAGCGCGAAGGCAGCAGCGGCGGCATGGCGGGGCCGCGGCTCCCGCAGCAAGGGGCTGGTGACCGGCGACAGCGAACGCTGCTTGTATTGGTAGGCGCTGTGCAAGGGCGGCAGGTACCCCAGCGGCTCCGGGGAGGGCGCGGGGGGCGGCGTGCGGCTGCGCCGGCCCCCGCGCAGGTACACGGGCTCCACCTTGAGCGGCCGGTCGTAGAGGAGCAGCTGCCGGGCCCGGGCGTGCCGGCGGGCATCGCGGGCGTCCCCGGGGTGTCGGAAGTTCACGTAGGCGACGCGGCCGAGCTCGGGCGTGTGGGAGAGCTTGACACTGATGTCCCCGGCTCCCCCGCCCGCGAAGCGCTGGAAGAGGCGGAACAGCCCATCCTCCAGCAGCTGG